>PVKP010035969.1:0-22834 GCA_004027715.1 Plecturocebus donacophilus | reverse complement strand
CCTTAGCAGGGATAGACGTTGAACATAAACTCATAGTTATCAGCAAGAATACACTGGGCGCACAGCTGCAGGGGGAACAGGGTCTGACGCAGGCCAACCAGCCTGACCACAGAGCTGCGAGAGGAGGGGGCTCCACGCAGGCCTGGAGGGGCGGTGGGAGGAGAAAGACTTTACATCCTCATCTCCACCAGAGACAGACGCCCTCAGGCCTCCGATTACAGGCTGTCCGTAAGGGTCGCATTCCCTTTCCAGGGCTGTAATTAACATGCCTGCCCTGGGAAAGGCATCTGGGCCATGAGCCTCTCCATTACACGTCTGCGTACAGGCCGTCTGCACTGAGAAGCTTATCACCTGCTGTAGTCTCTCCCCGGCAGTCAGGCTGTGTGGTTTGTCTTTTACACAGAGTTCCTGTTTTTTTTTTTTTTTTTTTTAATTTACAAAAGAAAGAGGTTTATTGGACGTATAGTTCCACATGGCTGGGAGGCCTCACAATTATGGCAGAAGGCAAGGAGGAGTAAGTCACATCTTATGTGGATGGCAGCAGGCAAAAAGAGAGTTCCTGTTTTTACAGGAACAGCTCAGCAGAGCCAAAGCTACAAGCTACATTTTAACTTTTCACACTATTCTTCATTTTCTCAAATATAATCGATACAGTAAGTAACAAGCATAACAAAGCAAATAACTCATTCCGGGAAACCAAATTCTAAGGGAATTTACAGGTTAAAAATCAACAACAATTTCTTCTTGTTATTTCAGATAGCTTGGGTTTTGCCAAACCTTCCAGAAGCTTGGGGTTGCTTGGTCACCACGGAGGGGTCCACAGTGTTCCCCGCAATTCCCACATGTTGTGGGAGGGACCCAGTGGGGGATGATTGAATCATGGAGGTGGGTCTTTCTTGTGCTGTTCTTGTGTTGGTGAATGGGTCTCATGAGATGTGAGAGTTTTTAAAATGAGAGTTTCTCTGTACAAGCTCTCTCTCCTGTCTGCTGCCATGTGAGACATGCCTTTCACCGCCCACCATGATTATGAGGCCTCCCCAGCCACGTGGAAGTAAGTGTAAGTCCAATAAACCTCTTTCTTTTATAAATTGCCCAGTCTTGGGTATGCCTTTATCAGCAATGTGAAATCAGATTAATACAACTTCTCTAATGGACTAATTGATGTCATTTTCTAATAACATAATCGGCTTCTTTTCCCCATCAATAAATTACCGGAGTAGCAGACTGACTAAACCTCCCTGCTGAGTTCTGCAATTCCCCTGCATGACTTCCATCGTCGTCCACACCTGCAGCTCTGTCATCAGCATTCTTCCCTCTCTCATGCTGATGTGCCGAGCATTTTACATGTTCTCCCTCTTCTTTCTTATAACCATCCCATGATTTTGGTGCTGTTCTCATCTCCAGTTTACAGATGAAGAAACTCAAGCTTGGTGAGGTTCGGCATGTGCTGGAAAAGCAAAGAAGTGGGTGTGTCTGGTTCCAGCGTGCACACGTGTTGCACTGTTCCCACGTGGGGCAGGTGGCAGGCAGCTGCACCACGCTCTCTCGGCTTCTTGCTGTGCTTTCAGGGGCAGCTGCACCCCATGTGCTCCCCAGCCAGGGTGCACCCCATGTTCTGCTGTCTTTTTATTCCACACTCTGCACTTACTTGTCTTCCTTCCCTATCAAAACACAATTTCTCTTAATAGAGAAAATAAAAATTCAGGTCAATGTATTTGCCAGACAACTTTCAAGAGAAGCTGTGAGTTTCCTTAGTTTTCACCAGCTCTCCATGCCGCTTGTAAATGCACTGGGGCCTTGGTGCTGTTTTCTTGCTTCTTGCTTAGTACCTTTGGCTCATTAGCTTAAATCCGAGCCTGGTAATATGTTGTAAAAAAGAAGAAAGTGTAAATTTTTAATGACTCTCAAGGTCCTCTTAACTCCTGGCCAAATGCTGTAAAGTTTTTAAAGGGGATACAGAACTATCAAAGAATTTCTTGCTTAGAGATATACATTAAGGCTTTTTGTAGTACTTGTTCAAAAGTTCTTACTTATCAAAATGAACAACATCATCCAAGTTACTTTATAGATCAGAATGATGAGCATGGTAAATTAGCAAATCCAGTCAGAAGAAAATGAGAAGCTACTAACACAAAGAGCATTAGCAAGAGGCCTGTTTTGATATTTAATATGCAAATATTATATGTATATTAAATATCCTGAAACATTAAGACAGCCTTCCTGAAGGAGTGGGAAGAAGACAGTCTACAAAATTAGAAAGATAAAAAAGAGAGAAATCTTCCCAATCAGATACCATGTGTAGTGAGACATGGTGAATTTGTGGCAAGATAGGTGATTTCAAAGTGAATGAATGAAAACCAATATGATTTATTAATTCAAACCGTATGAAATTGCCAATATTCAAACATTTTTAAACTACAAAAATTGTACTTTGATACACTTTGATCTAACACTTCTTTAGATTCTCGTACAAATATAACCACATTAAAAAAACAATTTTGTGAGCACTTACCAACTCAAAGTATGAGAAAGTCGAAGTGGTTTTCCTTTTGAAGCTTCATTTTACCCCTAATCTTGAAAGGTAAGAGCTTCACTGTCCAAAGGAGTCAGTTATGCCTCCAAAGGTTTGCAGACGTGAAGGAGCCCGAGCTCCTCAGTGGTGGTCCTGGTCTGGACAGCCATGCTGAGGTCCCGTCTACGGGGCCCAGTGCAATGCATGACACCTTGCTGCTCTGGTCCCCGCACAGGCTATGGTGATGCTTCCTGTTGGCTTCCTATGGTGAAACCTCCTCCGTTCATCCTGACAGACATTCCCTTCCTCCAAAGCCTGGAGGTCCCACTGTGTTGGTTGCAGCCTTCAGTGCTGGCCATGTGCTCTCCATCCCATCCCACATGGGCTCATTCACATTGAGCTGCGTCTGGATGTCTGTGTGGGGTCCTCCTGGCAGCCCTGGTGGACTTTCCTACTGACAGATCTCAGTAAAATCTGTGGATGCTGAAATGCTGAAGGAAGGTATTGGAGGACTCTCACTACTGATCTCAGGACAGGAATGAAGACATTGTGATATTGGTGAGAGATAATCATAACAGTGCAGGGAACAGATCAGGTTCAGGGAAAGACTATACGTACATTGATTTTTTGACAATGGTAACAAGGAAACTTAAAAAAGAAATGATAGAGATTTTAACAAGTGGTGCTGGAACAGTTGGGATTCCATATAGAAAAAAAGAACCTCAGCTTATATCTTGTACAATACAAAAATGTTTACTTGATAAATCATAATTCTTGCTATAAAGCCCCAAACTAGCCAGGCGCGGTGGCTCACGCCTGTAATCCCAGCACTTTGGGAGGCTGAGGCTGCCTGACTAAGAGAAACCCTATCTCTACTAAAAATACACAATTAGCTGGGCGTTGTGCTGCGTGCCTGTAATCCCAGCTACTCCGGAGGCTGAGGCAGGAGAATTGCTTGAACTGAGGAGGCGAAGGTTGTGGTAAGCTGAGATAGAGACATTGCTCTCCAGCCTGGGCAATAAGAGCGAAACTCCATCTCAAAAAAAAAAAAAAAAAAAAGGAAAAAAGAAAAAGAAAATCCTGTTATCTTTGTCCAAACAAATATTTCTTAGATAAGATACAATAAACATAAATGATAACAGAAAAGCACGGATAAGTTGAATGACCTTCATCAGAATTTAAAAACTTGTGCTCTTTGTAAGACACTGTTGAGTTTACAAAAGAGTAAACAATAGACTGGGAGAAAACATTTGCAAAACACGCCTGTGATGAAAAAACTCCAGTAATCAGGATATACGGAACTTTCACAAAATAATACAAAAACAAACAAAAACTGGGACAGTGGCAAAGATTTGGACAACTTACCAAATAAAAGGTATCAGTGGTGAATGAACACATCAAAAGATGCTCAAAGCCATTACTCATTAGAGAAATTCAAGTTCGGATCAAAATTAGAATGGCTTAAAAAAAATGCCAGTGCAAAGTGCTGGGGAGGACCTGGAGCCACTGAAAGCCTCGTCTGTTATGGTGAGAATGCAGCATGGCACAGTCACTCTGGATGAGTTTGGCAGTTTCTTATAAAGTTAGACATATGAATACCGTTTAACCCCATAATACAACTCCCAGGTATTTACCTAAGGTAAATGAAAGCATACATCCACACCAAGACCCATATATAAATGTCTATAATCCCTATTCTTTATGATCAGTTCAAACTGGAATATCCCAAACATCCGTCAGCCTGTGAACAGGTGAACAATCTGTGGCTCATCTACACAGTGGAATGCTACATAGCAACAAAAATGAAGGAATTGCTGACATCGGCAACTGCATGGGTGAAAAAGTCATTATGTTTAGGGAGCTAGGTGCAAAGGCTGCATACTCTATGATTCTATTTATATGATATTCTAGAAAGAGAAAATGGTACAATCCAAGTCAGTCTAGCACTTGCCACGAGCTGGAACTGGTGAGAGTGGCTATTTTTGGATTTAAGGGGACTTTTTTTTTGTGATGCAAATTGTCCATGTTGGTTATGGTGGTGGTCTTACAACTGCATCCTTTTGTCAAAGCTTATAACACTCTACACATAAAAAGGGTGAATTTTTCTATGTATAAATTATACCTCAATGGCTGGGTGTGGTGGATCATGCCTGTAATCCCAGCACTTTGGGAGGCTGAGGTGGGTGGATCACCTGAAGTCAGGAGTTCAAGACCAGCCTGGACAACATGGTGAAACCCCATCTCTACTAAAAATACAAAAATTAGCTGGGTGTGGTGGCAGGCGCCTGCAATCCCAGCTTCTCGGGAGGCTAAGGCAGGGAGAATTGCTT
Source organism: Plecturocebus donacophilus (assembly GCA_004027715.1). Classification (NCBI taxonomy): domain Eukaryota; kingdom Metazoa; phylum Chordata; class Mammalia; order Primates; family Pitheciidae; genus Plecturocebus; species Plecturocebus donacophilus. The sequence goes on along the minus strand of PVKP010035969.1, from coordinate 17,992 downwards.
GAACCCGGAAGGCAGAAGTTGCAGTGAGCTAAGATTGCACCAGTGCACTCCAGCCTGGGGGACAGAGTGAGACTCTCTCTCTCTCTCTCTCTCTCTCCACACACACACACACACACACACACACACACACACACACACACACATACACCTCAGTAAGCCTAATATTAAAAAATAAAAGAGGGAAGAGATTGATTTATTGGCTTCTGTCTTCTATAGAAACGTATCCACCTTTCCCTTAGCAGCCAGGTTTTCAGTGAGTAATGTGGGAGGGTCACAGAGAGACCTGGTACTTCCTGCCTTCAAGCCAATGGTTGTTGACCAAACTCAATTTATATTCACACAAGTAAGAGGCACCACTAGAGGCTTCCCCAGGACACAGCTTTCCAGGCACAGTGCCAGTGAGCAAGTAACAACCAAAGCACTTGGGGTGGTCTGGCCGGTTCCCCCGGTAAGAACAGCAGAGGTGTCTTACAAAAGGGATCATAGTTTCACCTGTGCCAGAACATGAACAGTTAGGAGATCCATTAAGATCTTTGTAGGATGCTGCAATATTTTAGAAATTCTTCATATACTTGAATTTCATCCATCCATCCATCTATCCATCCAACCATCCATCCATCCATCTGCATATCCATTTATTCAACTGCAAATCCATCCACATATCCATTTATCCATTCATCCATCATCCACCCACCCACTCATTCATCCACCCGTACATGCATCCCATCCATCCATCCATCCAGCCAGCCAGCCATCCAGCCATCCATCCATCCATCCAGCCAGCCAGCCAGCATATAGTCAATGAGCACTTAGAGTTCCAGATATTCTGTTAGGCACTGAACATAGTGGTAAATAAATTTAGAAATGACTTCTTCTCAATCTGGAGGAATATTTCAACAAATATGCAGGAAATCCAGTGTCCTAGGTTCTTTGATGGAAGAAGTAGGGATGGATGAAAGAATATGATTTGAGCACTAAACCCAGACCCAGGCTAAGAGAATGCTTCCTGAAGTCACGTCTTATAAACAGAGATTTGGAGGATCACTGGAAGTGAGTAAGGCAAGGACACAGTCTAGGAAAAATCCAGAAGGTTAAAAAGTGTACGATAAATTGAAAAAAACGGGAAAAAAAATAAGGTGCATCAGTGTTGTGTGTGTGGGGTATGTCTAGGGTTAAGGTTGCTGGAGGCAAGCTGGAAGATGAGGCCCAGGGACTAAGATGAACTTCATCTCGAGGACAAGAAGGCATAATGCAAGAGAATGTTTTATGTTTTTAGGAAAATCACTCTTATCTTGGGGGAGGAATTGGATTTGAAAGGGGATAAAACTAGGAACAAGAAAATAAATTGAGAGCCGTATTTGAAAGTAACGAAATACAGTTTCTTTGAAAATGATTTTCATATCATTTTAAAAAATCAATTCAAAGTGTATTAATCAATTATGTATATTTACTATGGACTATCTGTAACAAAATCTTAGGTCTGTAACGAAATCTCCAGTTTCTGTAATGGTGGAGTTGGCTTTTAGTGTCCCTGAGATAGCATTATTTACAGCTACTTCTGGGCAGGCATTACCTTGCAAGGATTTATTGATAAGGCCAGTGCCACAATTTATTAGGGTTAGACCATGGGAAAAAGCTGAAGAAACAAATTTTAATTTGTCAGAGGTAGAAATAGCTTTAGATTATTTATATGCTTACCTTAGAAGGAGACAAATAGAAAATTCCCCTTCAGTGGTAGTACTTCTCAAAGCTATTGCAGAAGCATTAGTTGCTTTGGTTAGTTAGAAGTCATGCTGCCAGCACAGCAGATGGGTGGCAGTGTCTGGATTTAGCTTTCCGCCCCTAACCTAGCATGAGCAAACAGCACTGTGACGTCAAAGGAATTACAGTACTGTTAGAGAGTCAGATGTATTTAACATTGCAAATGTCGTTTAGAAGGTACGTAACAAAATTTAAAATTGATTATAATATACACTTTGACCTATCCCAATATAACAATTAAAATTTTGTCTTAAAAACATTATACTTGGGATAATTGTGGAGTCATACAGTCATACTTAGAATATGTTAGAACATGTTAGATATTGGCTAATATCCTCGAGATTAGGTAACATGAAAGTAACTTCATAATTACTAGGTCATTGTTTCTTCTTAAGAATTCCTTTGCGGTGGTTAGATTTAACAAACCAATTCAGTTGTGTAAGCTGTGGTCAGATGGATTACAATGGAAAGGGTTATTCAAGAAATGAACTCTCTTAAAAAGGAATGAGGTAAAATAGCTGCCTTGATCATTGGCCTTGTGAGTTCAGTCCCTGGACCAGCAGCAGCAGGAGCACAATCCCCCAGAAACACAATAGAAATGTCCATTCTGAATCTGCTGAAGTGCTCCCGCCACCCTGCAACCCCAACCTGCTGAATCAGAGCCTCTGGGGGTGGCCCAGCAATCTACAGGTTAGCAAGCCCTCCAGGAATCCTTAGAGACTCAGTGTCTGGGTTTTTACATTGGCTGATCACGAGGGCAGCTTCTGTCTGGCATGGACTGAAATTCCAGACTCAAAAGCAGGTGTTTAGCACAAACCATGTTGTTGGTAGAAGCGGTTTAGGTACAGTGAACCACCTTTGTCAGTTAATAGTGGCGGGGACCCTCCCCAAATCCAAGTTCCCAGATGGCAGCCAGAAACCAACCCAGTAAGCGGATCTTTCCAACCACAGCAGTCAGACCTGAAATGTTAACTCTTTCCCACACGGAGTCGGACAGGTGTCATAAAACGAGCTGGCAAGATTTCTTCCTTTTCTATTTTGGAAATAATTTGTGAAGAATTGTTATTATTTCTTTTCATATTTTGGGGGAATTAAAAAATTCAGGCCTAGGATTTTCTTTGTGGGTAGTTTTAATTATTAAATGTAATTACTAATAAACTTAATTACTCTCTCTTTGTTATAGGCCTGATCAGATTTTCTACTTCTCCCTGAGTCAGAATTGGTGGTTTTTACCTTTGTAGGAATTAATCATTTCATATGAGACATCTAATTTCTTGACACACAGTTGTTTATAGCATTCTCTTAGATTGCTTTTTTTTTTTTTTTTTTTTTTTTTTTTTTTTTTTTTTTTTTTTTTTTTTTTTTTTTTTTTTTTTTTTTTTTTTTTTTTTTTTTTTTTTTTTTTTTGCAATGTTGTCTTCCAGATGGAAGTTTGGAGCCATAATTGCAATGAAATTTGATTGAATGTATGTTGAGGTCATAGATTACATTTGGGAGAATTACTACAGAGTATTTACAACCTTGATCTACAACCTATTGTCTGTTTACACAGCCTGACTGTATATTTTGTATAAACAATGAAGCATCTACTTAATCCTTGATTAGTGCATAGGGAAGTTTTTTTTTATGGTAATCTTATACTGAACTAACATTATGAACTCTTTAATTTTTTAAATACTTAGTGTTTTCCTTTAAACAATTAGACAATCACTCCATATGCATAAAAATGACAGTTTTCTTCTTTTTTCTGGTGTATTGTAACTTTTCACTTATCTTCTTGCTGCATTCTGCTAATGGTGATGGGTTGTTTCATTGATTGTTTTCTTTTTTTGTCCAGAGGTAATTTTTGCCTACCTTTATCTGGTAGAAGTATTTCAGGAAGTTTTCATATTTCTTTTTGCTCTAAAGGATTTTAAATTAAAAGAAAAAATAAAAGGTGAGTTCCCTATGAGCATGACACCTTGTCTATCGTCTCAGGTCATGAAGAGTGTGCACAGAGCATTTCATTTCCTCCTTCTTGTGGTGGGCTTGCTCATATGCTCCCTCTCTTTCCAAGTAAATAAAGGCTGGAAAAGTGCATTTCCTATTACCTCTATTTTTTCAGCATGATAGGTATAAAGTTCTAAATTCCACCTTAAAATTCCCTTCTTATTTGTTAATTTCATTATTCATTTTTTTTGTCTTATTTTTTTCACATAATATTAAAGATACTGTTTTCAGACCTTAAAAAGACTAAACCATATTCCATTTTATTAAAGTGCTATTTAAAAACTTCACAGCAAATAAATGCATTAGTTTGTAATTTTTACCATACTAATTAGACTTTTGATAAACATTCTTTTTTTTTTTTTAAAGAGAGAGAGTTTTTATGTTGTTGTTGTTTTCTTTTTTTAACTTTTAAGTTCAGGGGTACATGCATTGATTTGTTACATAGGTAAACTTGTTTCACAGGTGTTTGTTGTACAGATTATTTTATTACCCAGGTATTAAGCCTAGTACCCATTTTTTTCCTGATCTTCTCCCTCCCCCCACCCTCCACCCTCCGAAAGGCCCCAGTGTGTGTTGCTCCCCTCTATATGTCCATGTGTTCTCATCATTTAGCTCCCACTTATAAGTGAGAACATGTGGTATTTGCTGGTGAGGTTGTAGAGAAAAAAAAATGCTTATACACTGTTGGTGGGTAAATTAGTTCAACCGTTGTGGCAATTTCTCAAAGACCTAAAGACAGAAATACCATTTAACTCAGCAATCTCATTACTGGCTGTATGCCCAGAGGAATATAAATTGTTCCATTACAAAGACACATGTACATATATGATTACTGCAGCATTATTCACAATAGCAAAGACATGGAATCAACCCAAATGCCCATCAGTGATAGACTGGATAAAGAAAATGTGGTGCATATGCACCACGGAATACTATGCAGCCATTAAAAAAAACACGATCATGTACTTTGCAGGGACATGGAGGGAGCTGGAGGCCATTATCCTTAGCAAACTGAGGCAGGATCTAATAAACATGCTTAATAGTAAATCCTTGTGTGTATCATTGACTTTTATCCTTAGAATTAATTGCTGTAATTGTAATTGCTGTGCCATAAAGGAGTAGTCATCCGACTTTTGGTATATTTCGGCAATTCAACTTCCAGAACACTTTCTTCATTTTGCTCTCCTCATAATTTAAGAGCTTCCATTTCTCTATATTATTGACAAATTTGGTTCTTTTATTTACTGGTTAATTTTGATGAGTGAAAATTTGTGTTATGTTAATTTTCTATGTAATAACACACAAATAATGTTTGGTAATAATGCTTGTGGTACATTTCTGATTTCAGTGAGAATATCTTGTGTTTGGCCATGTAGTATAACGTCTCTTGGTTTTACACATGTTCTTTATCATGTTAAGGAATGTCATTATGTCTTTAAAATAAAAAATGAAGATTTATTTTTAGTACAACCTTTAAAAAATCTTAGTCATTATATAATTTTTATTGATGTAATGAATTAGATTAAACTGTTTCCAATTATTAAACAAAGCATTCTTGGATTACAGTAATAAGCCTAACTTACTGTGGTTGATCAATAAGCATTTGTTTGACAAATATTTTTGAATGGATCACTCTTTGCTGTCATGCAGGATTGCCTTTGCTTCTAAGTTACTAAGGTATGCTGTATTAATGTTATGTAGAGAGGCCGAGCAAACGTTTTGATGTTGTCTTTGTACATTTTGGCGGTGGAGCAACACCATGACTTAGATACTGCTGTGTTCATCCCCATTTTGCCCACGAAGAAACTGACGAATGTGGAGTTTAAATGACTTTCTCAAGGTCTCCCAGATGTGAAGGGCAGAGCTGGGATGGAGTCTAAGTAGTCAGAGTCCAGGTTCCATGCTTTCATCCTCTGCATTATAAGATCAGAGATAAATGGTCTCTAGGGAAGACGAGCCTTCTCTGTGTGCTAAGATAGGCAAGCTGCATTACTAAAAAGACAGCACTCCATGAATTCTCCACGCAAATTCTTTGCCTTAAACATATTTTCCATCAGTTGTCTAAAGTTATGCCATGTCTATAGGTATGCCATTTTTTCCTGTAAATTTCTGGTTGTCTTTTTTTTCTTTTTCATTGACAAGAGAAATAAGTATATCACACATTCTCAGATGTGTCCAGAATCGAACTTACAGTAGCTTGGCACTGTGTCTCTGTTTCATGAATAATACACTGTAGCCTTTTATAACATCTTCACTTAGTTTTACAAGAAAGGGTACAGTTTCTGCATTATTCCATAGTTGAAGGTGTCCTTATTTAAGCCTTACCAGTGATTGACAGCTTGTTTGGGCGTAGAGTAGGTTCCAATCAGGCCCACGGTCGTTGTTGGAACCGCGGTCCAGGGGGACCGTTCTCTCGGTTACACACGGGAAGCGTCTTCTTCTTCTTCTTCCTCCCGGAAGCTGCCATTTTCTCTCACTGTTCTCGAATTTCTCCAGAATGTTTCTGGACATGAATCTTCTAAAATTCTTCTTGTCTCTGAGTGATTGTTTTCAATCTGAAGATTTCCGTTCGTCTTTGGATCTGTGGAGGAAGTTTCTTCTATTATTATTATTTCTGAGAAAGGGTCTCGCTCTGTGGCCCAGGCTGGAGTGCAGTGGCACCATCTCTGCTCCTGCGGCCTCTGCCTCCTGGGCTCAAGCGATTCTCCTCCATTATTTCTTTGGCAATTTCTTTATCTCTTTTCTTCTCTTCCGAGGTCTGCAGTCAGTCAGATTGGGGGTGACACAGATGGTGCCTTCATGCTCTTATGTCTCCTTTCTTTCTTATTCTTTTTTCCCCCTCCATTCTGGAATACCTCCTTCACTCTATATTTTTAAAAAGTTATGAGCATATTTCAGTCTCTAAAACCCTTTTTGTCCTCTGATTATTCCATTTTAGGGCATATTGATTTTATTTTGTGAAAGTAATATCTTCCTGAATATCTTAGAATGTTAACTAAAATTATTTTCTTTCTATTCCCTGAGTTATCTGTGTTTTCTTTCCTGTCAGTTTTTAATTCATTGTTCTCTTCCATATTACCCCCTTGTCTTTACGTAACTGATGATCTTTGATGACACATTTACACTGGATTGATTCTACTAGACTGTTTGATGAAGTACGGAGTGTCAATTTCTCAGTGTCATTATACTTGGTTTTCCTTTACTCAAACTCAAGTTGAGAGGAGCTTAGCCAGTGTATGTGAGGCTCTAGGCCCCTTATCTCTGTCCCCATTGTGATTATATATTTTTTTCTGGCATATCCACATAGTGCCTCATAGCTTTTAAGCTGGTTCTGAATTTTCCTTAAGTTTTCCCTATGGGATTTATGTTTTGTTCATGCTTTGAGTTTATGAAGATTTTGACAATTAAAAGTCCCAGCTTGCTTGTCTATCAAGTTATTTCAGACCTTTTCACCAACCCACGAACCTTACCTGTGGAGGCTACACCGTTCCTGTACAGCCCACCACATTCTTCTCTTTCTGCATCAATCTGCTCCTATTCATTTTCTAGATTTTAAAAGTCTGGAATCTACTGTGAGTAAATAAGAAACATGGTGTTTAATGGCTAGAAATAGTGAGAAGAGGGAGTACTTTCTGCAAAGTACTATGGGGAATGTCTGTCCATGTTTCTGGCTTGATTTACCTTTGTTTTTCTACATGAGGAAGGGCTGGAATTTATGAAGACTCTGCCAACTCCATTTCCTTTTTGTATTTAAGGTAGTTTCTGGCTTTTGAGGCTGTTTCATAAAATCTTTAGGTTTATCTGCTTATTTTTATTTCCTTCAGATTTCTGAGATTAATTTGACTTGACAGTCTTCATGTCCAGTGCTGCTAAAAGTCTTACGTTTTATCACATTTTGGGAGAGACTTATTAGAGGCTGCAAATGAGATGCATGTTCTTCAATACTTTAAAACATATTAGCTATTTACTAGAAACACACAATCCTGAATGTCAAAATTAATCATATTATTTATTCATCTAAGTTATAACTTGGATGTTCTGAAACAGAAATTCTGTCACTGCTGTAATTATGGCTTTTGTAAAATCTGTGAGGAAGAAATGAAGGGGGAGATTTAGAGAGCAGATTCTGATACACTGAGCAGAAAGAAACTAAAATAGTATAGTAATTATCTTCAGGGCACAAATCCCTTATAAGTATTGGGATTTGGCTTTGACTGCATAATTTAGTTTGGGAATTATTAATAAATCGTTTCTGTTTAACTTGAGTTTAACTTTTTAATAATGGTAGAATAAAGAGGCAATATTGACGTAAATATTTAAGATTGGTTGAAAACTTTATTTTTCCTAGTGACGTATTATCTTTTACCTATTGGACTAAAACCAACATCACAGAATGAAAATTGAGAGCATTGAATAATATTAACATCTTTGAAATATTTCTGAATCGAGTATTTGGAAAAGTAGTTTGTTATAGGGTGCAGCTGGCAAAACCGCAGGTGATGTACACGAAGCCTTTGAAAGACATCTTATTTGCATGTTCTTGCTTTGTTCCTTTCACTAACAACTAGCATATTGTGAGAGGAATTACTTCCAGCAACTTTACCACTTTAAAGAAAAAACCATCCCTATTATTATTGGTTAAATTCAATACCGACTTTTTGTTAGTCACTACTGTTGTTATTGTCATTTAAAAACTGCTTTGCATTATATAGCTTAGATATGATTTAGATCGTATCTTCACAGTCATAAACAATGTCAATTCCACGTCAGCATTTTTACAGTGGGACTGTTACTTCATCTTAGCCTCATTATTATTTGAAAATTTTCACAAATGCCCCTTGAAAATATCTATCATTTGTCTTATATCGTATGGACATATGGACAAGGAATTGATGTAAATATCCAGGAGACTAGATTAGTCAAGTAAATTATAATAATTCATATAAAGAGCAATTATGCATATGATAAAAATAATAAGGTATGGCTCCATTTGTTGATGGTCAAAGACTTTCAAGAAATATTACTAAATGAAAAAGAAGCAAAATCCACATCTTTGTATAAGCTGTCCTCCAATTCATGTAAATAAAAAAATATGCTACATATTTATATATAAGGGACTATATGCATGTAATTTTTTCTCAAAGGATACTTGTCAAACAATTTTAGTGATGATTTTTTGGGGAAAGAGTAGAGGAGGGAAACTTTTATTCTGAATTTTAAAATATAATCTGCTTTTTTTAAGCACTTCTACACTGCTGGTGGGAATGTAAACGGGTATAATCACTGTGGAAAACAGTGTGGAGATTCCTTAAGGAACTAAAAGTTCAACTACCATTTGATCCAGCAATCCCACTACTAGGTATTTTCCCAGAGGAAAATAATTCATTATCTGAAAAATATATACCTGCACATGCACATTTATAGCAGCACAATTCACAATTGCAAAAATATGGAACCAGCCCAAATGCCCATCAATCAAGGAGTGGATAAAGAAACTGTGATATCTATCTATCTATCTCTCACATATATATATGTGTATATATATAAAGCAATTATATATATATGTGTATATATATAAAGCAATTATATATATATATACACACACACATACTATATATATAATATATACAAAAATTGTATATATACACAATTATATATATACACATATAATATATATTATATAAATATATAATATATAAAATATATGTGTATATATATAATGTATATTATATGTATATATATACATAAAATATACATATATATTTTGTATATATAATATATAAAATATGTGTGTGTATATACATAATGTATATAATGTATATATATACACATATTTTATTAACATTATATATTTATTTATTATATTTATATAATTATATAAATATATAATATTTATAAATATTATATATTTATATAATTATTTAAATTATATATTTATATATTTATTATATTTATATAATTTATATAAATATATAATTTTATTATATAATTGTATATATATACAAACATATTTTATATATATAATATATATCATTTGTTTCTGTTATGGCTGAGTAACTACTCAGCCATAACAGAAACAAATGAATGGCATTCGCAGTAACCTGGGTAGAACCAGAGACCATTATTCTAAGTGAAGTAACTCAGGAATGGAAAGCCAGACATCACATGTTCTCACTCACAAGTCGGACTAAGCTATGAAGATACAAAGGCATAAGAATGATACAGTGGACTTTTGGGACTTGGGGGAAAGCGTGGGAGTGGGTGAGGGATAAAAGACAACAAATTGGGTTCAGTGTATATTGCTTGGATGATGTGTGCACCAAATTCTCAGGAATCACCACTAAAGAAATTACTCATGTAACCAAATACCACCTGCTCCCCAAAAAAGTGTGGAAATAAAAAAACATTTAAAAAGTGAAAAAGTAGTTACCTTTTGTTTTAGTGCTATAATGTATGTTCATGATGTTGCCTAATCATCCCACTCTCTATCTCTGGAAGTATTTCATCTTCCCAAACTGAACCTCTTTATCCCTTAAACAAGGACTCTTCACTCCTCTCTCTTCCCAGACCCTGGTAACCTATGTTCTGCTTCCTGTCTCTATGAATTTGCCTATTCTAGACACATTCAGTTTCATACCTTCCATTATTATCTGAATTTTCTAATCATGTGCATGTGTTAATTTCATTTGTTACAAAATATCAACGTGGGTTATCAGGACAAAAGGATTATGGGCCGTTTTTAGTTCCTCCTTAGCGTTTTCTGTTTTAAAACAAGCCTAATAAATGTTCTTGCATATGATCTCATGGAGAAAAGGGTAACTGAATATACCTGGGGGAGAAAGAGGTGATGTACCATTTCTTTTAAGACACAGGAAGACCTTCATTTGTGTATAATTCCCAATGATACTCTGTTGCCTTATTATACAGTCACTGGCAACAGCATGGAGAGTGGTTATTATTGTATTAATATGCAAGAATTAATTAAGTTGAACTTCATTGTAACAAGCTGGTTAGAACATTAGGTCACGATACATGAGGGATTTATTTAATAGCTTTTGATAAAATTGTTAAACTATTTTAATAAATAAAAAGATTTGATATATTAAATTAGCAGAAAATAATAGAAATGATTGTTTAATTTTTGATAGCATAATTACCACTGGCTAGAAAAACCATTTATAAAATTACTATACTTCCAAAGATATTTATCCTAAGGAAATAAACTATCACAGGAAAAAATTTCTACAAGCATAAATGTTCATTGTGACCTTGCTTCCAACATTTTATTATTGTAAGTGATCTAAATATTTAACAATAGGAAAATGATTAAGTAAATTAACATATCACTCAATAAATTAAACATGATAGCTAACAAGAATATATAGTGATGCCAGAAATTCTTCTAGGATTAAGCAAACAAAGGTAGGACAGTAATTTTATGGATACTATGTAATTACTCACAAAATCCATTGCAGCTGACATTTATTTAATCAACAATTACCTAATGGCCTGCTTCAGGAGTGTAATTTCATGTTCATCCTTCCCGGCCTGCTGGGAGCACTCAAGGTCATTGCCGACTGCCTGTGGGCGGAAGTTCTCTCATCTGTCCCTGTCCACTGCTTGTCTCCCTTGCTCTCTTCCTGGGTCTATGGCTGTCCCTTCTCAAGTTACCTTTTTTGATTTCCCATGCTCTTGTGCCTGAAATCTTTCCTCCTCAAGGTTTTACCAGGAATCCTCATTCCTGTCACTCTACACAATGGGTGAGCTCATCCTCTCCCAAGAGGTATTTTAAAAACTAGGATGTGCTTGGCTGCAGTAACAAATAGACCCAATATTTCCATGGCTCATTCAGGCAGAAATTTATTTATTGCTCATGGGACAATCTGAGTCTTTACTCCAGGCTATGGGGGTGGCCCTTCTCTTCGGGGTCCTCAGGGGCCCAGGCAATCATTTTAGGGGAGAAATGAGACATGATTCCATGAAAGGTTGACTAAAATGACGGCTCTGAAGCTCACATTACCCCTCTGAGACGCCTTTCACGGGAGACACAGGGGAGCACGTGGAAGTGGAAAGGAGGGGAGACGATGGCACACTTGGTCCCAAGCTGGAGTCAGATGCGGGCCCTAAGTTTCTGTTTCATGTGGGGCCCCTTCAGCTGGGGCCATGGAGGGGCGTGCAGGTGAGGGAGCCCAGTGGCCGAGAGCAACTCCCAATATGTGTCGCTGGTGACCAGAGTGCCACTGTTTACCGCTGGACCTGAAGCCTTGGTTTGATAAATTTTAAACGACTTTTTGTTGGAATGATTTTGACTTAGCTGCTTATCAAAGGGGAATGTCTACCTGTGTTTTCACTTTATGAGTCCTATAACATACAACAAGAATAATCTTCTGAGAGACTTGAAAGATTTCCTTCATTCTTTCAGAATAGAGAGTGTACATGTTCAGTTCCCTCCTGAATATTTGAGAATCTGGGTTTGAAATGATGACTGTAGGAGAAATGAAGCAACTCAGGGCACCATGTGTCCGCACAAATGCACAAACCTCTTTCTTGGCTGAATTCCTCCGGGATATATCTGTATTCCCATATTAGATTTGTTACATTGTAAACAATGAATTTTAGGTTCAATTTCTTTTATGGGACTGTTTCTTCATGCCATGCACCGTTCATCATGTGTCTGCTGCACATTCAGCTCAGGAGGAGGTGCCTGCCAGAGGCTCAGAGCTTGCACATCAAGTAGAAGTGGGCTGAATTTGTCTCCTGTGCCATACTTCTTCCCCACATTTCAAAAATCAGCATTTTATTTCAGAACAGTTTTTGGTTTGCAGAAAGTTGTGCAGAGGCAGAAGAGGCCCAGGATCCCTGCACTGTCTTCCCTGTTACCATCTTATGTTGTCATGGTACGTTTAGCATAGCTAATGAGCTAATATTGATAGGTTATTATTAACTAGAAACTAAACTCCACTATTAATTTGGGCTTCACTAGCTTTTCCCTAATGTCTTAGCTCTATTCCAGGATCTCATCCAAGACACCGCCTTACATCGAATTGTCTGCCTCTTTAGGCTTCTCTGGGCATTGACAGCTTCTCAGACTCTCCTGGTTTTGATAGTCTTGAGTTGATCAGCACTGATCAGGTATTCTGGAAGATGGCTCTCAGCCTGGGTTTGTCTAATATTTCTCTCATGCTTATGCTGGGGTTATGGGTTGTTGTGAGGAAGACCATGGAGGTGAAGTGCCATTTTAATCATAATTCAATAAATAATTCATAAATAAATCAATATATACATCGCTATGGAGGTTGACCTTGGTCACCCAGCTGGGGCAGTGTCTGTTAGGTTTCCTCTCTGTACAGTTACTCTCCCTCCCTCTTTCCAAATTGCAGTCAATGTTTACTCTCACTAAAGCTCTAAATCTGTTAGTTGACAGCATAACTCATCACCTAAGCATCGGTTCATTCCCTCCTGTTTTTGCGTATCAAGTTACCATGGTATGCATGGCTTCCTCCTAGGCATTTAGGAGTGGGAGAGGAGGAATAAAAAGACAGACAGAGGCCACAGGCACGCTGCCCTGACGGAGCACCACGAGTCCGGCCACGAACCTGCAGCCACGTGTGCTTCTGCAGAAGGGGAAGGGCTGGGGCCTGAGTCAGGTGTGCCTGACACAAATCCCCCCCGTCCTCCACTTCTTCCTTCCCCTTCTTCTCCTTTTTATTCTCTTTCACTACCTCTCTCTCTTTATCCATTTCCCCTCCCTGCTTTGCCAAAAAGCTGTGTTTTAAAATGAATCAAGACTTCAAAGCCCATAGAATGAAGTTAATCGTTAAAATTTCAAGCAACATTGAATAGTGGGCACATTTTAGGGGCAAAAAGGCTGTCAGGTTTGACAGAAATTTTGTACCACCTTAGTAGTTACTCTTTATTCATGCATTAAGTTTTGCTTTGGTGGGCTGAAGTTGAGTTTTCAACAGGTTTATTGCTGAGAGCTTTAGTAATAATAAACAGACTCCCTTTCTGGCTAATACTTTGAGTGACCCGCTCTGGGGACAGTAAAACAGGAAACATCCGATGCAGTTGTTCTTAAGGATCACCTTGGTGAAGCTCAATTTCTGCAGATTCTGTGTACAAAGGTCAAAAAACGTGCCCAGATCTCCATATATACTTATTTTCTGGGTAATTAATTTCACCAGGTGACATCTGTCAGGTAAGCCAGATCTGTCTTCTCTTAATAAGTGGAATATGTCTATAAATTCTGGTATTCTGGATTCCTATATAAAAGAATATTTTAATTTACATGCAATTTCTAGTTTTTAGTTATTCTCTTTGGAAACAATCGTCTTATATTTACAGCTTATGAAACTGAAATTTAGGTTTCCATATGCATTTCTTCTGTTAGGGAACTTGTGTGAGGTGAGTTCTCCCTCTACCAGCCATGCTGTTTATCATGATGCCTTCACAAAGGACGCACCTGCCGAGCTCTGGGCCCTGCTGTGGTTCTGTGTCTCACTCCTTTTACCAGCCATGGTGTTCCCTCCACAAAGGACGCACCTGCCGAGCTCTGGGCCCTCACGGGCACTCTCCCTGCTGCTCCCCCTGTGCTAAATGCTGCTGCAGATCCGTTTTGTGCATGACTATGTGCCACGTCCAGCATGTTTCATAGGTGCTATCTCTCATAGTAATTAAAGCAAAGCTATTTTACAGATGAATTAAGTGAGGCCTAGACACACTGAGGAAGTTGCCTGAGGCCACACGGTAGGAAGCTGTGGCATGAGTCCAGGTGTGCCTGACACAAATCCATGCTCTTTATGATTGCGTGGCATTAGCACCTTCAGTTTGTGATTAGCATCTCACAGCTGCCTTTATAAGCTGTCACTGGCGGCCATGCTCACAGGTGTACTGTGTACACAGGATGACTGTAGTCACTGTTCTGCAGAAGCACACGTGGCTGCAGGTTCGTGGCCGGACTCATGGTGCTCCATCAGGGCAGCATGCCTGTGGCCTCTGTCGTCTTTTTATTCCTCCTCTCCCACTACTAAATGCCTAGGAGGAAGCCATGCATACCATGGTAACTTGTTACCCAAAAACAGAGGAGGGAGTGAACCAATGCTCAGGTGATGAGTTACGATGTCAACTAACAGATTTAGAGCTCTGCCTCGTGGGGCTTCTCATACTCATTGACAATGCAGTCAAGAAAACAATCGTTCTCATCCAGATGCCTTTATTTTGCCATCTGGTATTTCAAGTCTCCGTCACTTTATAGAAAGCAACTATTTCACAGCTAGAGGGGCTGCAGTGCATTGTATCGGCCAGCGGACATTTGCTCCTGGCTTCCCACACACGCAGGAGGAGCAGCCTTCCCTGGAGAGTTTCCTGGGGCTTGTTTGTGCCACTTGCTTTGGCTAATGTGGTGTGAGCAGAAGGGACACACACTGCATCCAAACAAATTAAATGTGCTTTTGGGCTCAGCCTCTTCTTCTCTGCCCCACCCATCCGGTTGTGTTCTCAACTGGACTCCAGAATGAGGATGTGGAACCCACCTGCAGCCAAGCCCACGTGGCAGGCAGATGTGGAAGACAGAAGTCAGTGCTTCTCGCTGACAGGCTCTGAGTTTCAATGTTTTGTCTTCTCTGGTATTGCTGCAGCAAAAAGCTGGCTGGGGACAATGAGCATAGTGGTGAAAAATGCCACACAGAAATAAATTGGCATTACACCTTAGTGCTGTCTGATAGATCATGACGGGAGTCGCAGGGCCACTGACCTACACCGTTATGATTAAAGCGGGCTGGGCAATGGAGGCAGTAAATTAGGGAGCTTGCAGCCCTCCTTCTGCTCTTTCTGCACCTGGCTGCTCTTCGTTCTTGGCATTCAGTGGCTGGGAGGAGAAACAACGGCTGCTGGTAAGTAGGGTAGGCTTCAATTATAACCAGACAACTGTGGGGTTGGGTTAAGCAGCTTTTGGTGGAGGGTGAGGGAAGGAACTACTTATTAATTGTTGGAAGCCTTGAACGCACAGATAGGTCTAAGAGCAGGAAGTGCTGAAGGTCAGCATCTTGACCGTTCCACAGAAGGGGTGCTAGTGCTGATAGTTCCGGGCATTACAGAACAGCTGTGGTTCCTCCAAAGATAGATGGGCACCAGAGACCTTGATGCTCTGACCCTCTTCAGTCGAAATGCCTAAGGAATGAGGATTCTATGATGGATCACCTATTTAAGACAAGAATCATTTGAAATGAAATGGGACAACTTGGTGAAGGCTTCATCACATCACTTCCCAACTGTTACCGCCTGCTCCCATGTTTCTTCTTTGCTAGCTACTGCACCTAAATCCTTCCAGGGAGAGATACACATAGGATTAGTACTTTCTCAAGATGAACAAAGACTATCTTAACAGGTTGCAGTTCCCACCTAGCACACCAGCCAGAATACCAACCCAGAATCCCTGCTGGCTCATGCAGTTTTTGTCTTAGCAGTCATTAGCCTAAGTGTTCATTGTTAAGTAGGTTTTGATCATTTTGGGTCTGAATTATGTTGCCCTCCTCAAATATATTATTCTAACCTGGATGATTGACTGGGTAGGAATATATAAAAGGATGAAGTTTTGAAAAAATTATCAACAAAGTTAAAAGCTGTAGGTCTAAAGTTGCTTTCCTCAGTGTTTGTTGATAATGAATCAGTAACCATTGCTAAGTTTTTGGTTTTAACCATCTATAAAGTACACATTGACACTATTTTACATGCAGTGGCATTATATTCTTATGTTGGCCATACCACAGCCTTCATATTTGACCTATCCATATGATATGGTCTGGCTGCATCCCCGCCCAAAATCTCATCTTGAACTGTAATAATCCCCGCCTGTCAAGGGCAGGACCAGGTAGAGATAACTGACCCATGGGGGTGGTTTCCCTCATACTGTTCTCGTGATACTGAGTTCTCACGAGATCTAATGGTTTTATAAGAGGCTTCCCCCTTCACTTTGTCTCTCATTCTTTCCCCTGCTGCCATACGAAGGAGGATGTGTTTGCTTCCCCTTCCACCATGCTTGTCAGTTTCCTGAGGGCTCCTCAGCCTTGTGGAATTGTGAGTCAATTAAACCTCTTTTCTTTAAAAATTACTCAGTCTCAGGTATGTCTTTTTTAGCAGCCTGAGAACAGACTAATGCACCATATTCCATCAGAAACACTCTTATTAACATTTAGCAAATATATCTAACATTTAATAATAATATTATAATGTAACCAGCTCTATGGTAAGCCTCTTAGGTATAAGTTCATGGTTTTTAGGGTTAACGATCTTCATTTTGCATTTGGGGATATAAGGTTTAGGGCAATTTCCACTATCTAAAGTGGTGATTAAAATGATCTCATAGAATTCTTTTGAAGATTAAGAGGATATTAGATACATTGTCTACATTAATCTATCATTTTATGAATTCTCAGTTAATATTTCCATGAATAAACTTGCCCAAAGTTATAGAGTTACAATGTGACCAAATACATTCTAAACCAGACTTTTCCAATTTCATAATTCATGTTTCTACTAAGCTAGAATGTTTTATAAAGTCTCATAAATATATAATCTGGAATTTTCATACATTCTTAAGTATGGTTTAATTGGACCCCAGCAACTATGTTTTAGTGAAATAAATATCCAACATTGTAATAGGTTCAAAGTGCACATATTCCAACAGAATATTATTCAACAGAATATTGAATAACAGAATATTATTGAATAATATTCCAACAGAATATTATTCAATAAATTTCATTCCAATAACATTATGATGTATTTAGATCTCACTGCCATTTAATATTTTATTGCTATTTGAACTTTAACCACAAAACCTTGAAATAATAAGTGTGTCAAGGAACAAAAATGCAAAAACTAATTAGAAAAGATATATGATAGTTTGAAGATGTTCTAAAAGCTATTTGAAGCTGCATAAATTGACCACAGCAAACCTCATTACATGTATGCATTAGGTTCTGGTGCATAAACACTGGCTGAACATGATGGATTTTTATTTTTCTAATATTTAAAAGAAGCCCAGCCGTGGGAATCCTGGGCTGGTGTAGTCACTGCCAGTTGCTCCAGGCAGGACTTGAGGTTCACGAGCTCTGCACCCAGATGGAAGGGAAAGCTGTGATGAACAGAGGTCCTCTCATATGTAAACAGCTCCTGGCACCAGCAGAGGCCCATGCACACACACACACAGCTCCAGGCACCAGCGGAGGCCAGCGCATACACA
>PVKP010035968.1:0-22839 GCA_004027715.1 Plecturocebus donacophilus | reverse complement strand
TTCTCATTCTCTCTCCCTGTTTCTCTTTCTTCCTTTTTTCTCTTTTATTCTACTTCTTTGTCTTAAAAAAAAAAAAAAAAAAAAACTTCTCCTCTCTCTTTCTCTTTCTGAAAGAAAAAAAAAAAAAAGAATTTTTATTTCCAGGATTGTTTATAAAAGAATTTTTATTTCCAGGATTGTTTATAATAGCCAACAACAGAAGAGTCGATAATTAAATCATCCTTCATCTCCACAGTGGAATACTCAGTAGCCACGGAAAATGATTTTGTGCAAGAATATTTAACGTCACAGAAAACTGATCACAATGTATTGTGAAGTCATTTTAAAAGCAAGTACATATGCACACAAATGATTGTATATGACATAACCTAATAAGAGTTTTAATAGTTTAATGTGATACATATATACATGCATGTAGGCATGCACACACAGACACACAAAGACCTGGAAAGATAATGACCACAAATGATGCCAGTGTATTAATTCAGTGTTTGAATTGCATTTTAATTTTCTTGTTTTTTTCTTATCTGTAATTTCAAAATGTTCTCCAGTATTCGTGTGTTATAGGGATGCTCTGACAGCACCCAAGCTGCTGCCTGAGAGAGGCAATGAGAAGGTTGAGCATCACCCAAACTGCTGCCTGTCCAGATGGGTTTGTATTTTTCCCTAATAGGAAAGGTCATAGATCAAGCAACTCCAGGAGCCTGGCTTGCCTCCAGTCATAAAGGAGCCCATCTGGGATATGTGGATCTCTGAACACAGGCGGGCTTTTCCCATGAGAGAACATAGTCCACAATCAGAAAAGAACGCCAAGCCGGGCACAGTGGCTCACGCCTTGCAATCCCAGTGCTTTGGGAGGCCGAGGCAGGTGGATCACCTGATGTCGGGAGTTCGAGAACGGCCTGATCAACATGGAGAAACCCCATCTCTACTAAAAATACAAAATGAAGCAGGCATGGTGCCACATGCCTGTAATCCCAGCTACTTGGGAGGCTGAGGCAGGAGAATCACTTATAGCCGGATGACAGAGGCTGTGGTGAGCTGAGATCATGCCATTGCAGTTCAGCCTGGCAAAAGGAGCAAAACTCCATCTCAAAAAAAAAGAAGAAGAAGAAAAGAACTTCAAATGTTTTGGGTTTTTTTTTTTTTTTCTCAGTAAAATTTCTCTATCTCCAAATTTTAATCATTGAACTAGGGCAACCTGCTAGTTTATGTTGCTTGAAGACTGATTAAAACAATTTGATTCTATGAAGTTACCAGTAGATTTTAAAAGGAAAAAACTGCAATATTTCTACTAGGCTTTCTAATCTCTGGTCCTTAGGCCCTTTGCAAGATCTTATTTCTGTTCTCCTTTGGGGAATGACTATCCTCTGAGGAGGGAATCCAGGATATGTATAAGGAAAAGAGGAGACTGCATGGAGAATCTTTCCATTCACTGGGAAGTTTTTCTCGAGTTTGAGAAGAGGAGGATGGCCTCCTCTCTTCTCTGCTTTTTCTCTCTTAGAGGAACTTTTTTTCTTTCATCACTTCTAGTGCCTCTGTCTATTCCCTTGACAGCTGCCCCACTAAGAGAAGGAGGCAAGCTCCTGTAACTGACTGGAGCCTAAAACATGATCATTAGACCGTGTTTTACTGGCAGGTGGAGCTACCGCACCCCTCCACTTTCTGCATCTGCACACACAGCCCTCTTCCCAAAGGAAGCCTTCTCTCTGTGCCTGATTATCTGCCCTTTACTGGATTTGTCATGCAAGCTGGCCGTCCCTACCCCTGCAGCTGGTTAGGTAAGTGGACCTAGAGATGGCACTGCATGGCCAACCAGTCTAGACTTGAGGGAAAGGGAAAAGGTGGCCCCATTTTCTTCAGACCTAAGGCTCCAATCTCCTATCCAGCTTTTATCCAAAAAGACCTTCATTTGCAGGTTTTATGGTACTGCTAAATCATTGTGGAAGTTCATATTTTGTTCCTCATTTGACTGCTGTTTCTCATGTACAACTTGGCCAGGAACCCACAGGGTAGCAAGGATGAGTGGGAGGATGTACTGTCATCCTGAGCAGCCTTTAAAGTGGACACCTGCTGCATGGCTGGCATTGTGTTGGGTGCTGAATACACAAGGAAGACACTGCCCTTGCCCTTGAGGAGCTCATAGCCTGTGGGAGGAGGCAGAGGTGTAAGCAAATAAGTGTGACGAAAGGTACAACATAGTGTGATAAATACTATAATACAAGAATGTACAAAGTGTGGGAGAGCACGGAGAAGGAGAAAACTCATTCAATTGCAACAAAGACATTGGAAAAGAGGCTGGGGAGACTTCAAAGAGGAAGTAACATTTAAGCTGCATCTTAAAGAGCAAATAAAAGAGAAGCAAGACAAGGAGATTCCAAGCAGAAGAGACAGCATGTGCAAAAAAAAGCAGGGGCAGAGATCTCTGTGCACTTTCCACAAGGGTAAGGCATAGACTACTGGGTTCATAGTGATCTTCTTATTATATTAACATGTATAAGCTCTTTATAAATTGAAGCAGTCATTCCTTTTTATATTGATGTTGTTAATCAGAGACTTTATCATCTGCAGTAGTGTATGGAGGAGGTTACAGTGGGGAAAGCCTGGAGAGAAGGCTGTCGGTCCTCTCGGAAGCAATGTAGATCCACAGCAGGTAAGCGCAGCAAGAGTATACCCCAGGTGATGGGGCAAAAGTGGAAGTCAAACCAGAAGGTGACTCTGCTGCATCCTAGTGGGGTGTCCTTTGTTCTACCTCATAGAGGGGCAGTCTAGAAGGGACTTCAGGCAATGAAAGGATTGGCTGCCTATGGAGTTTTTAGGGAAGAGATATAGACATTTTGAAAAGTAATATCTCCTTCATCATTTCTATAAAGCCCTACTCTCCTGGTGGAATTCCACTTAATCAAATTTCAGTTGAAAAAGCCCTTGGTAATCAGAAAATTAGTCCATTTTTAAATATGTGCTTGACCATTAACAAGGGCTTCATGGAGAAGATGGGGTTGAATTTGGTCTTGAAGAATGTAGGATTTGGGTGCGTGGGGAAGAGTTGGGCACAGCAATCCCAAGAGAAGATTCCTTCATGCTCCTACTAACCACTGTCTTGGCTTAGCACCCTTTCTTACGTAAGTCGTTTCTGGTTTCAAGTTAACAAAAATCAACTGAGTCTAGCTCAGTGAAAAGAGGAGGAGGTATGGGAAAGAGAATGGGTGTCTCAAAAACTGTCACCTCAGTTCCAACTGCTTGCAAAGACTTTGCTCAAGGTCTCTCTGTTTCGATCCTAGTTCTCAGAAACAGATTTGATTGGCCTCCTGAGAGTCACAGGTTCAATCCCAGCCAGTCAACTCTTGCTAAAGGTCTGGATTTCAAGGAATCAACCTTGCTGCTTGGAGCCAAAAAAAAAAAAGTCAGCATAAGCAAATTCATTGTAACCAAATTCAGTTCTTTAGGAGGAGAGAGACTACATCTTCGAGGTTCCTTCTGTCCTAGAGCTAAAGATGCAGCTGAAACTTATGACCAATTAGAATCCTTAATTTGGTGTGGAAAATAGGGTTGCCAGAATCAGCAAATAAAAATACCAGATGCCCAATAAAATTTGAATACTTAACCTAAAAGCGTTTAGTAAAAGTATGTTCTATGCAATATTTGAGACATACTAAAAAAATTCTTCATTGTTTATGCAATATTTGAGACATATTAAAAAATTCTTCATTGTTTATATGAAATTCAAATTTAACTGGGCATCCTGCATTTTATCTGCCAACCCTAGTGGAAAGGCAATACTTTTGCAGGACTCTGAATTCTTGACATTTCCACAATAATGATCACAACTCTGGGAATGTAAATGCCTGAGACAGATGTAGGGGTTTGCGATATGCCAAATTGAGGACACTGAGAGTGAAGCTGGCACCCTGAGAGCGAGAGGTGGATCTGAATAATTATCAGTGAATTAAATTGCTTTGTTGCAGAGAGTCAGCTTATTAAATATTCATTTCAATTTTGGAGTAGTTGGCTGAAGAATTCAAGAATCAACAGATGGGAAATCCCTCGCTGCAGCCGCGACCTTTACCTGTCATGCCGGTTCACAGGACCACATGCAAGAAGACATTATCATTATTCTCCCAAGTGTCATTCTCGGGAGGCTTTGGACAGGGAGCATGGAGCTTCCCTAGAGCAGGCTGGGCTGGGAATGTGGCGAGCCACATGGCTACCTTGATGCACACATGGCCTCTTTGGCTTATGCTAATCCTCTCATGACGTGGATCTTCCCTCTCTGTGAAAACAACACCATTCTCAGTGTTTAACAAACTTGGGTCCTGGTTCTGCCATTGTCTCTCGTGAGCTTTATGAGCCAGAGCAAATCACAAAAAAAAAAAAAACCTCTCTGTGCCTCAGTTTCTTCAGTTGTTAACTGGTGATAATATTACCCATCTAACAAGGTCATTGGCTGGAGTCAATGGCTCCCTGCATATGTAACTGTAACAGTCCCTCAAACTTGCCCTAGTCTCTCTCCTCCTATTGTCTGTGTTTCCAAGGTGAGCCATTTTGATAGTGTCCTCCTAGCCACCTTAAAAGGCATGCTTTGCTAAGCTGTAACTGTAGAGATTTATTATTTCACTGTCTCCACCTCTGAGCCACCCAGCTTGCCGGCATCAAATCGTAAAACAGATTCATGTTAGCCAGCCCCAGCAAGGCTCTCCCTGAGCTCAATCATCCTTTTACTCTTTTCCAGCAGGGCCACAGCTCAGAGCTTTTATGACTAAAACACAATGTGAGGTTTTGTTTGCACATTGCAGACATGACCAGGAAGAAGAATAGGTAGATGGGATCTTGCCCTGGGAGCCTTGTCTAATCCCTAAGAGAAGTGCTTCAAGAGGAGATGAGAAGGCTGCCTTGATGAGGGATTTTCTGAGGCATGGGGTTCCTCACAACACTGCTTTGGGGTGTAGGTGACAAAGTGTGATTAAGTGTGTGAGGGACACTAAGATACAACAGGATCCAGTTCCCAGTCCCCTTGCACTTGAGTGAGTGAGACGCTATGTCTCATTCTCATGCACTTAATTACCCATACAAACCCCTCCAAAATCCTCTTTCCCAGGGAATAGCTACAGAGAGGCTGAGCATTCCACATATTGCTGTTCCAGGCCAGCGGAGGCTCTGTGACCCTGGCTTGCAAAGTTGTCGCTGAGTTACACAGGATCCACAGCAGGCGTTGGCATCCACACACAGATGTAGGTCTGAAAGTGTCATCAGATTAAAGTTTCCAAAATGCACAATTTACCTTTATTATATCCAGTGTGCTCTAAGGTTTTCTATTTTATTTCATTTTGCTTTTTTTATATCCAGGTCAACTGCACTCAGTAGATTTCATGATATGTGCTGGGACTTCAGACTCCCACTCTGTGACTCCCACTCTGCTACTCTCTAACAGTACTGACCTGCATTCTGCTGGTCACCTCTATAATTTCAGATCTGATTATGTTCAATTGTTCAGTGTCTGCTTGTCCATTAGGCTGTGATATCCACGAGGGCAAGGATCGGGTTTGTGTTGTTTGCTCCTTAGACCCAGCACTGACACTAAATGAGCCCTCCTAAAACCTTAATTGACAGGTTAAAATATAGAGAGAGAGATGATATTGCTGCAACATCTGTGAATGTATTAGTTAGGGGTCTCCAGAAAAACAGAAGACAGAGAGAGAAGATTATAAGCAATTGACTTATGTCACTATGTAAGCTAAAAAGTCCCAAGATCTGCAGCTGATAAGCTGGAAATCCAAGCAACCTGATGATATAAGTTCCAGTCCAAGGGCAGAAGATCGAAGTCACAGCTCAAGCGGTGAAGCAGGAGGAATTCTTACTCGGGGGAGGGTCAGTGTTTTTGTTCTATTCAGGCTTTTAGCTGATTGGATGAAGCCCACCCACATTAGGGAGGATGATCTGCTTTACTCAGTCTACCAATGTCAATGTTACATTCCTCCAAAACCACCCTCACAGACACACCAAGAATATGTTTGAACAAATATCTGGGCACCCCGTGACCCAGTCAAGTTGACCATTAACCATCCCAGTGGACAATGTTAAATTTTCTATTATGGATGTATCCTGTGGTAGAAAGAATGATGGGCCCCTAAATAGCCACATCCTACTCCCTGGAACTTATGAATATGTTACCTTCTGTGGCAAAAGAGACTTCGTAGATTTAATTAAGTTAAGGACATTGAGATGGAGAAATTATCCTGAATTATTTGGGTGAGCCCAGTGAAATCATGCAGATTCTTAAAAGCTAGAGAACGCTTTCTCAGCTGTAGTCAGAAGAACTGTGACTATGGAAGAATGGACAATGAAAAGCAATGTGGCTGGCTCTGAAGATGGAGGAATGCCCCTGAGCCAAGGAATGCAGGCAGCCTCTAGAAGCTGGAAAAGGCATGACAACAGCAACGGAAGATTCTCTCCAGAGCCTCCATAAAGGTGCACAACCCTGTCAACACCTTGATTTTAGCCCAGCAAGACCATTTCAGACTTCCACGGAACTATAATATATTAAATCTGTGTTACCATTAAGCTTGTGGAAACTGCTTATGGCAGTGATAGAAAATAATACATATGAGGCCAGGCACGGTGGCTCACACCTGTAATCCCAGCACTTTGGGAGGCCGAGGTCAGTGGATCACAAGGTCAGGAGTTTGAGACTAGCCTGACCAACATGGTAAAACCCCTTCTCTACTAAAAATACAAAAAAAAATAAAAATTAGCTGAGTGTGGTGGAGCACGCCTGTAATCCCAACTACTCAGGAGGCTGAGGCAGGAGAATTGCTTGAACCAGGGAGGCAGAGGTTGCAGTGAGCCGAGACTGTGCCACTGTACTCTAGACTAGGTGACAGAGTGAGACTGTCTCAAAAAAAGAAAATAATACATAACTATAATTCTAAATTGCAACCAAAAAAAAAATACCAAGAATTTATTGGGTACTTCTCTAAGGGTTCTGTGTATTTTAACTCATTTGATCCATACAACAACTCTATGAGGGCAATGTTACTATTATCTTAATTTTACAGATGAGGGAACTGAAGCACAGAAAGGTTTTATAACTTGCACAAGTTTCATAACTTGTACGAATCCAAGACAGTCAAGCTCAGAAACGTGCTGCCTCCCCACGGGCTGTGCTTCTGTTCTTATGGTGCTGAGAATGCAGGAGACAATGCAGTGAAAGCCAGTTGTGTTCTTTGGCAGGTTTTTCATTTGAATCTAAAGTATTATTTATATTTTACATTATAAATAACGTTTTATATTATATATTACTACTATTACTCTGGTAATAATAATTACTCTTTTCCAACAGGGGCACAGTTCAGAGCTTTTATGACTAAAACATGATGTGAGGTTTTGTTTGCACATTGCAGACATGACCAGGAAAAGGAATAGGTAGATGGAATCTTACCCTGGGAGCCTTATCTAATCCCTAAGAAGAGAAGTGCTTCAAGAGGAGATGAGAAGACTGCCTTGATGAGGTGTTTTCTGAGGCCTGGGGGCCCTCATAGCACCACTTTGGGGCCTAGGTGACAAAGTGCCACCCTTGACATTTCAGCAAGGTGTAAGTACAGAGAAGGAAATCATGACTTCTGAGCATTCTTTTAAAGTCAGCTACTTATTTATTTATTTATTTATTTTTAATTTTTTTTTTAAGACAGAGTCTCACTCTTGTCCCCCAGGCAAGAGTGCAGTGGCGTGATCTCAGCTCAGTGCAACCTCCACCTCCCAGATTCAAGCAATTCTCCCTCCTCAGCCTCCCAAGTAGCTGGGATTACAGGCATGCACCACCACACCCAGCTAATTTTTTCATGCTTTTAGTAGAGACAGGGTTTCACCATGTCAGTCAGGCTGGTCTCTAATTCCTGACCTCAGGCGATCTGCCTGCCTTGGCCTCCCAAAGTCAGTCACCTCTTAATGCCACCATTATGCCCTGGGCATGGTAAAAAACACTTGACAAACATTGTCTTGTTCCATCCTCACAATAGCCCCTGCAGTAATTATTATATTTATCACCATTATGTTTATGAAGAAACTGAGACTCAGAACTTAGATAACTCACCAACAGGCAGAGATAGCCAGTGGCCCTGACTTCAAGGCTGAATGGTATTTTTCCTTCTTACATCTTCTCCCAAACTGTCCTGCTGTCCTCACAGTGTCTTCAGCCACTGAAGAAAGCCAGTCAGCTTAGAAGTCAGGGCCACTCACTAGCTCTGCCTGTTGATGGGTTACCTAAGTTCTCTGAGTCTTCGTTTCCACAACAGGCTTTGGAACCACAGTGGAGACTCAGACAGAATGGTGAGCACTGATGCCACTTGTGGCTGGTTTCTGTGCCCAAGCCACAGCCAAGAGTCATGGGTCTTAACTCCAGGTATACTGACAAAGACTCTCTCCTTGACCAAACTTCGGATAGGCTCCTCTGAGCCTTCTTTTTGACCAAACCTTGACCTAGCCCCCAGGCCAACCCCAATTTTGTCTTTGACCTGCCCAGCCCAGTCTTAGCAAAGAATTCTCTAAATCATTCCCTTGCCCTTGATATCTGATCAAGTTCCTCATCCCAGACCTATGATGTCTAAGTCCTTGGCCTGTCTTTAGCCATATCTTTGATGTCTCCTTTCAATAATTTTCCATCCACTGGCCCTGCACTCTGCTCCTTGCTATAAATCCCCACTTGCCCTTCCTGTATTCAGAGTTGAGTCGCACCTTTCTCCCCTGTTACAATAGTCTTAAATAAAGTCTTCCTTACTGTTTTAACAAGGGACAAAATAATTTTCTTCTTTAACAGCTAATTTATATCAACTGGGACTTTTTTTTTTAATGAGAAGGCCCATACCACTCTTAAGACCAATAGAATCAGAATCTTGGGGATAGTTCTAATGTGGAGCCAGAGTTGAGAGCCACTGGCCCAGACATTCTGCATAAATCTCCTTTGTGATGAAGAATCCGAGAGCTGGGCTGACTTTCAGACTGGATGATCCTGTACATTCTTACCAACTAGGTCCTGTACATTCTTACCTTCATTCCTTCCCGAAATCAGTGTAGTAGTCCATTTTCACACTGCTGATGAAGACATATTTAAGACTAATTTATAAAGAAAAAGAGGTTTAATGGACTCACAGTTCCACGTGGCTAAGGAGGCCTCACAATCATGGTGGAAGGTGAAAGGCACGGCTTACAAGGCCACAGGCAAGGGAGAAAATTAGAGCCAAATGAAAGGAACTTCCCCTTATAAAACCAACAGATCTTGGGACTTATGCATTACCATGAGAACAGTCTGGGGGATACTGCCACCATGATTCAATTATCTCCCACCAGGTCCCTCCCACAACATGTGGGAATCATGAGAGCTACACTTCAAGGTGAGATTTGGATGGGGATACAGCCAAACTGTACTTATCAGCCTCTCCCCACTTGAAACAGGCTCTTTCATCCAGCTACAATGGGTTGCATCTCCTAAAACACACCATGCTCTGTCTTTCCTTCATACATTTGCTCACACTACCTCCTTTCCCTAGAATGCCTATTCCATGCTCCCTACCACATGGGAAAGAATTACTTCTAATTAAGACCTCAGTTGAAACACCCCTTTCTCTAGGATGTCTTCCCCAATCCTTTCCAGGGATACAATGATCTCTTTCTCCTTTCTGTCTCCACCACCTCATCAACATGACATCATCACATGATCCTCCATATCACACCTGAGGCATCGATTGCCCCTGTGTTCAAACCCTGTGTATAGAACAAACCACAGCATAGCTGAGTTCACTAGAACCAGAAACAGCTCCCACCATATATCCTGGCTAAGGGCACGGTAGGACTTAATATTTATGTGAATGGATGTTCAAAAATCACTCATCTAAAATTAGTACTGGCAGCATGTGAAGACAATAACAAAAGCTTTCATCAGATGAAATGAAGCTTATTATTTCTGCCAGGAAACTGCAAACTTGGGTAAAGCTCTATATTGAACACATAAATTGTTCTTGATATCATTAAATATTAGGAATCCTACAACATGGAGCATTAGGTTTAGAGTCCAAAAAACCTGAACTATAAGTGAACTCAACCATTTTCTAAATGCATAACTTTGTGAAAGATACTTAATCTCTCTGAGCTTCAGTTTCCTCATCTATAAAATGGGGATTATAACACTTTACTCACTTCCTCCAATAGGTTATTTTAATTGTTAAATTAAATAACTCATAATAAAGCATATTTAACTCCAAAGCCTTCTATAAATGTAAGAAAGATTTTTAATATTTTTCCTTATTACTTGTGTTTTTCTTTTTCTTAATTAGTGTCAACAGTTTTACAATCGTATGAAACAGATTGAGATGTCCATTCAGGAATAATTAAGAAGAAAGGTTTATTTTAGAAGAATTGTGGGATATTGTTAGAGGAATAGTATTTTTTTTCTTTCTTTTTTTTCTTTTTACGGAAAGAATATGCAAATTGCTTTTTCTTGATAAGGTTCTTCCATACAAATTGTAATAAAAAAATCTTGCACCTAAACAATAGTTATATTTAAATTATAAATAATAACTAGGGAAAGAATAGCTAAAGAGAGTAAGTAGGGGAGCTAATGTGTTTCACTTTGAGAATGAAAGGGAACATCCTTAGAAAAAAAAACACAGTGCACCTGCTTGTATATAGCATCAGTTAAAATGCAAAAAGCAAATCAAAGAGTAAGTATTCCCTGATCATGCTATGAAGTTAAAATAAGTCAGTACGATTATTCAACAGATGATTATTGGTGTACTAACCTTCTTACATGTACAAAATATAGACTAGATCCATACTTCACTTGGAGCAAGGCAGGGGAGACCAGATAAAAGAAGAAAGAAAAGTAATTTTAAACTAGAGTCCCAAATGTATAGAGTCTAGAATAAATGCCACTGTGCAGTCTGGAAATGCTAAGCCCCATCACAGGAAGCCAGGTCAGTGCAGAAACAGTAATCTGAGAAATTAACCAACATGGATGTCATCACCCTAAGTGATTATTAAAGACGTGGGGTGGTGAGATGACATAGCAAGAGACTGCAGGGTGAGAGAGGGGCTTGGGCCAATATTCTGGAAAATTCCAACCTTTCAAGGAAAAGGTGTAGCAACGAAGAATCAGTGGTAACTTGAGTGATTGCAATTTCATGGTGCAATGGGAGTGCAGGGCAGAACACAGTGGGTTGAGGTAGGTGTAAAACGAGGCATTATCCTTAAACCTGTACTCCACAGGAGGCAGAAGCTTCTCTACTCTCTTGCAAGCATGAGTAAGTATAGAATAATGAGATGCTGGGGCACATACTAGCAGCAGGACAACAGAGGCTCCCTCCACCCAAAGGGGAACATCTCTCGGACAGCTCTTGAACAATGTTTCGCCCCAAGCTAGAGAATTTCATTAAAAGCCTAACTCCCCACTCCATTCCCAACCACATACCCAGAAATAAAACAGATGATTTGGAGACCAAACATTCCAGTTTACACCTGTTGTCCAAGCATAATAATTGATGGCTGGTGACATTCTCTTCCACTCCCTAAACTATCCCAGTTTGGAAAGTAGATGAGTGGTTGCCAAGAGTTAGGAATGGTGGAGAAAGAGTGGGTAGATGTGACCCTAAAGGGATAGGTAGCAAGAGGGAGATCATTGCAGTGATGGAATAATTCTATGTCTAGATTGAGGCAATGATTACACAAATCTGCACGTGTGATCAATGATATAGAACAATGCACATACATTGTTCCCATGTCAGTTTTCCAGTTTTGAGGTTGTACCCTAAGAATGTCAAATGTAATCATTGGGTGAATGGTACACATGTCCTCTCTGTACTATCTTTGCAACTCCTGTGCATCTATGGTTATTTAATTATTAAAGGGAATATTTTTAAAAAGGAAAAAGCTCCAGCAGCATTCACTGAGTGCTGGAGCAGGACTTTGCAGACCTAAGGAGATTTGTGTGCAGCCAGCATTTGCTTGGATCCGTACAGTTGCTAATAGAAACATAGATCACTGTTGCTATAGACATGATGTTGGGGAAGACCCTGTTCTTTGAAGTTTGGAATTACAAGACAGAGAGGCCAAGAATTCTCTGTAACTCTTTTATTAGCTCTGATGCAAGAAAGAAACTGTTCCTGCATGAATCATCAGGGAGAGATGTAGCATGTTGAAATGGATCAGTGCATGCCCCAAAACCAGCTTAAAGACAGCAAAAGAGATGAGGAAAGAGAACAAAGACATCTCCTGTCTATCAATTTCATCAATGTTCAGGAAAGGAGACAATTAGCAGCAAACGCCAAGCCCACATCATAGTGTAGCCATAAACACATTTAGCTTAATTTATGTGGCTACTCTTGTCATTTTCAACCACTCAGTTTTAGTGTCACAAATTAAAATAATCTTATCAGGTATCTTTAATAACCACTTTTTACTGAATGTTATGTATCTACGCCATTCACGTGTCATTTCACTTCAATCCTCACGTGAACTTACAAAGTGTTTATTATTATCCCTGTTTTTCATATGAGAAAACTGAGATCCAGAGAGGTTAAGTAACTTGCCCAATGTCACATGGACAATAAGGGGTGGGACTGGGATGCAAGCCCAAGTCACTCCAATGCCAAACCTGTGTCATCCCACCATGCTATGCTGTCTCTTGTGGGATGAGATAGTCAAAGGTAGCGAAAGTGACATGGTCACCTGAGCTGGGTAGAGCCATCTGATGACTACAGTCACAGTCTCATTGGTAAGGTGGGCAGAGAATGGTATCTGAATCTTCTCTGTGTTCTATCCACCCCTAGTGCCAGGAGAGTAAGAAGTCTCTCGGTTGCTTCCACCATTCCCTCTCTTCCTTCAAGGTCTGAGTGAGGAGGAGAGGAATCCTGCCATCCACACCTGGAGCCATGTGCTGAGCCCCTTCTTCAGAGAGCTCCTACAGGTCCTATGGATCTAGTGCAAAATCCTTCACCCCCATCGGTGCCAATTCACCTGCAGATGCAAGAACATTAGGTGTTGTATTTGTCCATTTTCACACTGCTGATAAAGACACCCTGAGACTGGGCAATTTACAAAATAAAGAAGTTTAATTGGACTGACAGTTCCATGTGGCTGGGGAAGCCTCACAATCATGTCAGAAGGCAAGAAGGAGCAAGTTACATCTTACGTGGATGGCAGCAGACAAAGAGAGCTTGTGCAGAGAGACTGCCATTTTTAAAACCATCAGATCTCATGAGACCCATTCACTATCACAAGAATAGCACAGGAAAGACTTACCCCCATGATTCAATCACCTCTCACTGGGGTCCCTCCCACAACACATGGAAATTATGGGAGCTACAGGGTGAAATTTGGGTGGGGACACAGAGCCAAACCTTTTCAGGAACCATAAGTTACACTGAGACCCTCAAGGGATGGCCAAAGTCCTCAGCAACTAATGAACACAGAATAGAACCAGAGAAACCCAACTAGGAAGTCTCTTTCTCACATCCTTTAGGTGGATGGCATCTGCCTTGCGTTAGAGAAGAGAATAAAGAATGTTCCTGGCCTGATGACATCTCCAGCAATGGGTGCAGCTAAGAAAAAGCCTGCAAAACCCACTCTCACAGCAAAATTTGAGGTCAACAGGCCAAGTTATTAGATCAGAAATTATGAAGCCAAGAAAGCAAGGAAAAGCAGCAGAGATGTGGCTGACATCTTGACTAAGAGGCTCGGCAAATAGTGCCAAGAATTTTGTCCTCCATTCACAGGACTCTGACAGGCAAATGAGTTATCTTCGGGTCCGATCATCGGAGTGGCAAGGTGAAGTTAAGCAGGTCAGAGGCCTCTCAGTCTCCCTCTTCAAACACAACTACAGAAGAAAGAGACTATGAACAGTTAGTGGCCTAATAAGATGTGCATAGATTAGCAGCTATGATTCATCCAAGTTTATGCTACGGGCCCTGAGAAAAGTACTTGATACACATTTATCTCACTGGATCATCACAACAGCCATATAGGTCAGAATAATTATCATCTCCATTTTACAAGTGAGGAAACTGAGGCTGAGGTCAAACAATTTGCCTAAGATTTCATTGATAATAAGCAATACAGGCAGGATTTGAACCCAGGCAAACTAAACTCCTGAGCCTACATTTATAACTACCCTCATTCTGTCTCCCACACAGTTAATGAGGGGGAGGGAGGCAGGTTGGGGTGGGCAGAACTAGACTCTAGGTCTGTCCAGCTGTAAAACTCTGGCCTACTCAAAACATGGCATACACATGGTTTCTTGGAGTCACACACACACACACACACACACACACACACACACACACGTACAATAGCACACAGCCAATGAACACTTGCCACATCTCTGCCTCCAACATATGTACATGTTGCTTTAATGTCCACCTTTTGTGTGTATGTCTTTATAATGTGTTCTTTGAGGCTGCATGTCCAGGAATCAGAAAAACCCAGAGTTGGAGTCTCAGGGCTCCCTCCACATTACCTAATATGAGAAGAATTGCTGTCTGTGGAAGGTGAGACACACAGCCCATCTAAGCCACCAGGAAATACCCTATGAAATCTGGGGCAGCGTCACCCCCAGAATGGATAAGTGTTCACGGAGGGATCTAAGTCCAGCCAGACCCAGGACCTGCCCTGGCCTCCCCACCCCATCCCACTGCCACACACACTTCCTTTGCAGCTGTGTGGCATTGGGAAAGCCACCATCATGGTACTCAAGACCAAAAATTTGCTAGCTTTTCCAATCAGATACCTAGCAAGTTTTGAAAAATCTGGACTCTGAACAAGTGAGGCGAAACATCACTGAAATAAAAGCCTCAGGTATTATTTGTAAAAAATAAAACTCCTAGAAGAGCAGCTGTGGGGTAAGTAACTTATGGATGACCCAAAGGGGAGGGGAATGGAGAAAGAAACCGAGGGGAGAAGAGAAGCCTCAGGTGCCTGAGCCACACACTCCCAGAAGCAGAACTGGGCATCCCAGGTACAATAACAACAACCTAAAGGAGAACCAGCCAGGAACACAAAACCTGCCCAAGGTGGCACCTGGCAGCTTGACTTTATGGCGTTCTGCCTTCCTAGCCTCATCTTAGGGCCCTGTGCAAAGGCTTCTTACACAGGCAGAGAGGCTGCTCATCCCAAACATGAGTCTCACAGGTGCAGTGTCACTGGGGCCAACTCCTGTGCCCCTCTTCAGCAGCCCAGGAGTCAGAGGCCACATGGGTCACATTACAGGCAGGCAGTGCTGAAGACATTCAGGGATCACACTCCTCTTGCCATAGAGCCCCAGGGAGGAGTGGCCCAGGTTAAGGCCCCAGTGACTTCACCGGTGGGTCTGGACTGGGTAGTATCGAGTTGTTAATAATAATAAACAAGACTCATTAAGAGCTTAGTATGTGCCAGTTGCTGCTCTAAACACTTGCATGTAATAACTCACTTAATCCATAGACAAGATGGAGATGATGTAATCATATTTATCATGTTGTGAATACTAAAAGAGATGACGTACAGTGTGTGATTTTGCTTTTTGTGAAATTGATGATAAGGATGATCATAGTAGTGGTGCTAGCGATGGTGGCGGCAGCGGCGGTGATGGCAGTAACGGAGGTGACAGTGATGGTAACATGCATTATAGTGTAGTGAGTAAAGATGTTGATTTGGAGTTACACCAAGACCTGGTTCAAATCCCGGCTCTACCATTTAGTCATGGTGTAACCTTAAGCAATTCAATTCATTAAGCCTCAGTTTTCTTATCAGCAAAATAATAATATGTCTCTCATGATATTGTTGGGAAGAGAAAATGCATGTCAATGCATGTCTTAGCACAGTACCTGGTACTTCATACACTAGTGGTTACTGTGGGAGATGAGAGCAGTGACAATGGCTGCAGCAACAATGGCAACAATGTCAGAGCTTCTCCACAGTGGAAGGGGACCTCCTGATCACACTACACAGCCCTTCCAGCAGAGACAACCTGAAGAGCCTCCTCTCTGCAAGAATGTAGTTGTCTGTCTGTTTGTTTGTTTGTTTTTGAGACGGAGTTTTGCTCTTATTGCCCAGGCTGGAGTGCAGTGGCATGATCTCAGCTCACTGCAACCTCTGCCTCCTGGGTTCAAGTGATTCTCCGGCCTCAGCCTCCCAAGTACCTGGAACTACAGATGCCCGCCACCACACCCGCCTAATTGGGAGAATGTTTTTTACCAGCTATGTTTAGTTCCAAGTACACAAGAAGACCTTCCAAGCCATTCCAGGCACCACGCACTTAACCATTAACCAAGCTGACCCTGGCCACACTGGGAAACCGACAAAGGTTACCTCTGGTGTTATTGCATCACCTTCTCACCCCTTGCCCTGGCATCCTGGGGCCTCACACCGACCTCTAGACTGTTGGGACTCCACTTGCCTTGCCACATCTCCTTCTCCCTCCTAGACCATTGCTTTTATCCTTCTGTGTCCAGTCAACATTTGCCATTTGGGGTTCTATGGCCTTGAAGTTAATAATAATAATAGCCAACATATTAATACAATAGCTAATATATATTGTGTGCTTACATGGATAGGTGTATGTAATCCTCACAATTACCCTATAAGTTGGGTGAAGGTATTAGCCCCATTTTACAGGTGAGGATTCTGAGGCTCAGAAATGGTAAGTAACTTTTCTTGGTCACACAGCTTATAAACTGCTGAACTGGTACCTCACTTGAGATATGTTTGATTTTGGAGCCCAGGTTCTTTCTACCATATGATGCTGCCTGCCTTGCAAAGGCTTAACAGACAGGACTGAGAGTATTGAACAGAACAGATAGGATGAAGAAGAAGCTGTTGGGGTTATAATGCATTTGGCTGATTCTCAGATCCTAGAAAGGAACTCTCCACCACTCACTTTTCTCTAGACCCTGTCCTGGCATTGTCATTGCCCAACTCTCGTGGTTACTATGAATCTTAGTATGGTGTGTCAGCTTCATGTCCTACTACTGCTTACTCTTAAATGGTGTGTCTGCTCCACGTGCTACAACTTGCTTGCTCATAAAACAGACTTTTTAAAAAATATTGCAGCATGTGCTTAGCTCCAGTAGTTCCACTTCTAAGTGGCTAAGAGGCTTTTGTAGAAACTGAGCAAGAGATAACAGTAAAAAGGGAGTGAATTCAAGCACTGGGACCAATGTTTCCTACACTGGACATGATGACAACTGCTATCGGTAAGATTTAAGAGGCTTTTGCGACCTAGACATCAGCTCCGGCATTATACCATTCTGAGACCCTTTACAATAACAGCAAAGGATGATTTCTAACTCCAGGTAACAGACAAGCTGACGGCGATGCGGATGCAATTGCTGGCATTCTCCAGGCAAGCCCAGGGCTCAGTGTATAAATAGAAAGCAGTGGTCATCAGGAAGCATGCCGGGGCTGAGGTCATCCTCCTCTGACACCATCATGGCATGCCCCAGGCGAGTGCTGGGTCCACATCTGCTCCCCACAACCAGCCTGAGTCAGGAGAACATGATAGGTGATGAGCGGGAAGCCAGCAAGTTGACTGGAGAACACCACCTGGGAAAAAGGAAAAGCAACCAGGATGATTTAAAAACGGTAGGAATCAGCTACGATGGGCCAGGTGTTGCTTTAAGCTCTTTTTATGAATTGCTTTATTTAACTCTCATAATCAACATGACTACTGTTATCTCCATTTTATAGATCAGGACAAAGGCAGTACACTGAAGAGTCAGGCTTCCATTCTAGGACGTGAGTCAAGAGCTCCTAAACTTAACCACTGGGCTTTAGTACTCTATCTGTGTTCTAGCCCTCAGGGAGAAGTGAAGACTGAGGGTCATTAAATAACAATGTTTAGGCCCCTTTGTTATTTCCCCTCAAAACCTCCAGCCACGGAAATCTTTTGTCTACAGGACAGCACTTATTATGTAATGATGGATTCTTTGTTTTCTTGAAGTCTTGTGTGGCTTTGATCCATGCCCATCAGCTTGCACCACCCCTCCCCGCTACCCCTTTTCCCCCTACAATGCGTTTTTATCAAGGACAATTGAGATTTTCACTGGGCTCTTTTACAACCTGTGAGTAATTCTCAAAGCACCCAGATCACCCTGTGGACTCCAGACTGAGAGTCACCGGCCCAGAAGCAGAGGTCAGGCACTGTCCAGCTCTCCCTGTCACACTACCAGGTCACCTTTTCACTTAAAACCCAACCAAGTAGTGTGGGCATGACTATCTGCCTGAGAAGTAGAAGTGAGACATAATATCAACAACAATTATAATTATCATTTATTAAGTGTTATGCCATTGCAATTTAACTCTTCAACAACCCCATGCGTTGAAGAAAGTTAGTAGGTATTATTATCCCTGCTGTCTTTCCCATAGGAAACAGAGAGTCAAGGAGCTGCAAGTACATGCCTCAGGATCACCAGAGAAAGAGTAGCTGAGTAAGTATTCGCAGTTGGTACTCCCTAACTCCAAAGCCCTGCTCCTAACCGTGAGGCCATAGAGATGTTCCTAAAAAGTAATAGGAATGTCCCAGAAGCAGCTCAGTTCAGTAGATATTTATTGATCATATATGACATGCCCCATGCCATATTAAGCCTTGGAGATTAAATAAGACAGAAATGGTCCTTGACAAATAGAACTTGAAGTTCAGTGAAGACAATTATAGAATGTACTCAGCCAACAAATATTTAATGAGCATCTACTATATGTCAGAGCCAGACACAATTCTAAATGTTTGAAGATGCAGCAGGGAACAGAAAAGGCAGGGATGCTGCCTTCATAGGTTAGTACATTTCAAAACAATGGAATTGAGCATTTTCGACAGGTAGTGAATGAATTGAAAAAAGAAACAAGTCCTACACTCAGCCCCAGCTGGGATGTGCTAACTGCCTTTCTAGCCCTCCAGGGAGCCTTCCTGCTCCCATATGGAAACCTGGCCTGCAGAGGGGCAGCCAGCCACCCTGTCAGCTTCTGAGTCACATCCTGGGAGGGGATTGAGAGGGGCTGACTGGTGTATGGTGCTATGTAGCTAATCCCCAGTTGCACTGGGTCCTCAGAAACTCTCCAATTAACACAGGAGGCTGTGAAGTTCTTCTCCTCGCAAGTGCTCCCAAGGAGATAAATTTTAATTCACTTTCCTTTCAAGAGTAACTGTGTTGGCAAGCAACATTTTGTCACGGGAGGATGAGCAGAAGGTGTGTTAAAGGCAACAGGATGATGCTAAATGTTTGCTCCACAATGTTTAGGAATAAGGGAAGCTTTTTTAAATTAAGTGCCTTAGAACTGGAGGCAGGGAGGAGGGGCATGGTTGGAAGTATTCACATGAACCAACAACAGATGTTCTGTCTACAGTCCGGGGAGTGTGAACTACCATGGAAGCTACGTGGAGCACGTGGCGTCTGTGGAGAGGCTCCATAACCACCTGCTGTGAGCAGGACATGCTTCCTCGGCATCTGAGTTAGGGTCAAGGGGTCAAAGTGAACTGATAAGCCCCAGTGACCATTTCTTTCAGGCTGGGCTTGGGACCTCAGAGGACCCCATGACTAAGCGCTGGTCCTGCATGTGCTAAGTCAGCACAGCCATCCTCCTGCCAAGGGGCACACATCCCATGGAAACATGAAGTTTCTTCTTTCAAGTGAGTCTATTTGGAGCAAAGTCTTCAGTAAATGGAGAAGCAGCAGGTATTGCCACAGCAAACTCAAGCTGGTGCTCTATACATGGTGGAAGTGCAGACACCCTGAGCTGGTCCATCTCTGTCTTTCCTGAGTTTGAGGTGGAGAAACTGAGGCCCAGGAAGTTAAAATGAATTGCTTGAGGACACACAGCAGGCCACATCTACTGAAACCTTCTTGGGGCTCTTTTCACATGTCATACTTGAAGTTTCAAACTTTCATGAAATTTTCCAAGTTCTAAAGACAAGCTTGGAAGCCCTGTGTCAGTGCTGATTGAAATGTTTCCTTGATTTCTCTAAAAGAGACATGAATTACGATCCTTTAAAGATCCAGATTATGCCAAAAGCAGGCCTTCCAGTCAGGCTGTCCCTGCAGTGCCCAGTTCCCTTTGTAAGAGCAGCTGAACATCCTTTATAAGGCAATGCTAGCATAATCACCATCAGACAGGCTCAAAGTGCTTATGGTAATCCTAGAGAAATGGCTTTAAAATCCCATAGTTAGAGCTTCTGCCTGCAAGATACAATTAAAAACCCTGAGTATTATATGCAAAACAAACATTAAAAGACTGGAGCTTGAAGAGAAGGAGGTGGACCAGCTAGGAAACTGCACCTGAAGAGCGAGGATGGACGGGGCAGTGATTTACTCCCTGGATGTTCTTTTGCCTGTTACACCTGGATTTACAGTTGAAGAAGCCAACTACCTGCAAACACTAACAGGCACAGACAAAAACGTCTCAACAAAACTCAACCAAAACCCACTCTCTCCAGAAAGAAAGGGGCAACCTAGCAAGACAAAAACCTTTTAGATAATAACCACTCCTCTCCAGCCAATCACCACAGAAAAACAGTGTGGTCCTGCCCCCACTCATGCCAGCAAAGGCAGAGTGAGGAATTGAGACTTCCACCCTTGTGGAGCTGTGCTAAGGATACTGTCAGAAAAGACAAAGACAGAATAAGGACTTTTATCACCATTCATCTCAGTGGAGACCATGTAGACTGCCTGAACTTCCAACTCTATCCAGCAGTAGTGAAGTGTCCCTCTCTTCTCACTAAAGTGGTGGAGAGGTGAGAGTTTCAGCATAACCCAACAGTAATAAGGTCAATCCCATCATGGTGTCACTGGAACACCTACCCCTGCCCAGAAGTAACAGGTAGTTCTTCCCTCAGGTACCTATGGAGGCCAAGTGGAGAACCTGGAGTTTCATCCTCACCTGGCAGTAACAAGGCAGAATCCCTCTTCTTCCCCTGCCAGAGTCGTGTCAGAGAAAGCCAGTTAGAACAGAATGTTTCAAAAAGATCAGAGTCTCATAACCTAATCTTAAGATTCCCGTGTTTCAAAAATCATTTGTCATACCAAGTAACAGGAAGATGTCAAATTGAATGAAAAAAACAATCACTAGATGCCAACACAGAGATGATGATTATGTTAGAATTCCCTGGCAATGATTTTAAAATGCCCATGATAAAAATGCTTCATAGAGCAAACATGAGCTTGTTGCAAACAAATAAAAAATAGAAAGCCTCTGGAAAGAAATAAAATGTCTCCACAAAGATCTATAAAAAAATACAAAGGGAAACCCAACAGAAATCTTAGACCTGAAAATAAAACCTCAGTGGATGGACTCAACAGTACAATGAAAAAGCAGAGGAAAAAATCAGTGAATTTAAAGACAGAACAATCGAAACAAGAGAGAAAATAGTTTGAAAAAAAATCATAATAATAAAAAGATCTTCAGGGACCTGACAGACCATAGCAAAATATCTAACATTTGTGTCACTGGGGTCCCAGAAAGAGATGAGAAAGAGAACAGGGATGAATGATTACCCAAAGAAATAATGGCTGAAAACATACCAAGTTTGTAAAGAGACATAAAACCATGAATTCAAAATGTTGAGTAAACCCCACATAAGATCATTGTGTACGCACCAAACAACAGAGCTGCAAAACCTGTGAAGTAAAAACTAATAGAATGAAAGAGAACTAAACAAATCCACAATTATAGTTGAAGACTTCAGCACCGTCCTCTCAACAATTAACAAAAACAATTAGACAAAAATCATGAAGGATATAGAACTCAAAACACTATCAGTCAACAAAATTTAACAGACATAGCTAGAACACTCTTCTCAAACAATAGCAGAACACACATTAATTTGAGTGTCCCTGGAATATACACCAGAATAAACCATACTGGGCTACACAACAAACTTTAACAAAGTTAAATGAATGGAAATCATAAACAGTGTTCTGTTTTTTTTTTTTTTTTTGAGAAGTGTCTGTTTATGTCCTTTGCCCACTTTTTAATAGGGTTGTTTCTTTTTCTTGTAATTTTGTTTGAGCTCCTTACAGATGGTGGATATTAGACCCTTGTCAGATGTATAGTTTGCAAAATTTTTCTCTTATTCTGTAGGTTTTCTGTTTACTCTGTTTATAGTTTCTTTTGTTGTGCAGAAGCTCTTTAGCATTTAGTACTTTCTAAAGAAGTAGCTCCTTATTTCACTGAATTTGGAATAATGCAATAATCTCTAAATGCATAAAAACTAAACATCACATTTCTAGATGATCCACGGGTCAAAAAGAACGTTTCAAATGAAATTTTTTACATTGAATTGAATAAAAATTAAAATCAAGCAGAGAGATCCAAGATGGCCGCATAGCAACAGCTCAGGATTGTAGCTCCCAGTGAAAGCGCAGAGAGTGAGTGGACACTGCAATTGCAGACGAATTTTTGATGCCCACAAACTGGGAGATTCCCGGCGAAGGAGCCACATGGGTCGCCAGCGCAACTCTTTTGCCCGGCGCGGCTGTTTTGCCAGCACCTCAGTGCGGCGCTTCTCAGTGCAGAGTATACGGGACTGGGTGCCCTTTTAGTCGGGCTCGGCTGGTCCCATTCCCACAAGGAGAACAGCAATTGGAAGCGCTGAGGACTGAGAGCAAGCACAGCTGAACCGGGAAGGCCCAGCTCTGTGGGGAAGGGGTGCCCCCCCGAAGGAAAACTAAGAAACAGAAAAAACTTCATCACCAACAAGCCAGACGTCCACTCAGAGACCCAATCTGAAAGTCGGCAATTACAAAGACGACAGGTGGATAAATCCACAAAAATGGGAAGAAACCAGTGCAAAAAGGCTGAGAACACCCGAAATCAGAATGCCTCTCCTCCTAC
>PVKP010035967.1:0-22833 GCA_004027715.1 Plecturocebus donacophilus | reverse complement strand
GGAAAGTGCGGCGTCCACTCGTTCTCTGCGCTTTCACTGGGAGCTACATTCCTGAGCTGTTGTTAGTCGGCCATCTTGGATCTCTCTACAACAAGGATTTTTAATTGCTCGTTTTAATTTTTGGTGACCGAATTTGCAAGCATTGCCATCCACTCAGATATTCCTCCTCCACTCTAACAGTAAGTATATTTGTCTTGAATTATTATTCAATACCTATATCTTTTAAATTTTTTTTTTAATTTGCTTTAAGTTCTGTGATACATGTGCTGAAAGTGCAGGTTTGTTACATAGGTATACATGTGCCATGGTGGTTTGCTGTACCTATCAACCCATCATCTAGGTTTTAAGCCCCTCACGCACTAGGTATTCATCCTAATACTCCGCCTCCCCTTGCCCCCCACCCTCTGACAGGCCTCAGTGTGTGAGGTTTCCCTTCCTGTGTCCATGTGTTCGCATTGTTCAAATCCCACTTATGAGCGAGAACATCTGGTGTTTGGTTTTCCGTTCCTGTGTTAGTTTGCTGAGAAAGATGGTTTCCAGCTTCATCCACGTCCATCCAAAGGACATGAACTCATTCTTTTTTATGGCTGCATAGTATTCCATGTTGTATCTGTACCACATTTTCTTTATCTAGTCTATCATTGCTAGGCATTTGGGTTGGTTCCAAGTCTTTGCTATTGTAAATAATGCTGCAGTAAACATGCATGTGCATGTGTCTTTATAGTAGAATGATTTACAATCCTTTGGGTTTATACTCAGTAATGGGATTGCTGGGTCAAATGTTATTCCTGGTTCTAGATCTTTGAGGAATTGCCACACTGTCTCCCACAGGTTGAACTAATTTACACTCCCACCAACAGTGTAAAACTGTTTCTATTTCTTCACATCCTTGCCAGCATATAGTCTTTCCAGACTTTTAATGATCACCATTCTAACTGGTATGAGAGGATAACTCCTTGTGGTTATGATTTGCAATTCTGTAATCACCAGTGATGTTGAGCTTTTTTTCATGTTTGTTAGCTGCATAAATGTCTTCTTTTAAGAAGTGTCTGTTCATATCCTTCACCCACTTTTTGATGGGGTTGTTTTTTCTTGTAAATTTGTTTAAGTTCCTTGTAGATTCTGGATATTAGCCGTTTGTCAGCTGGATAAACTGCAAAACTTTTCTCCCATTCTGTGGGTTGCCTGTTCACTCTGATGATAGTTTCTTTTGCTGTGCATAAGCTCTTTAGTTTAATTAGATGTCATTTGTCCATTTTGGCTTTTGTTACAATTGCTTTCGGTGTTTTAGTCATGAAGTCTTTGCCCATGCCTGTGCCTTGAATGGCATTGCTGAGGTTTTCTTCTAGGGTTTTTACGGTTTTAGGTTTTGTTTTTATGTGTTTAATTAATCTTAAGGTAACCTTTGTCTAAGGTGTCAGGAAGGGTCCAGTTTCAGTTTTCTCTCTATGGCCAGCCAGTTTTCCCAGCAACATTTATTAAGTAGGGAATTCTGTCCCCATCGCTTTTGTCAGGTTTGTCAAAGATAAGATGGTTATAGTTGTGAGGTTATTTCCGAGGCCTCTGTTCTATTCCAAAGGTCTATATATCTGTTTTGGTACCAGTACCACACTGTTTTGTTTACTATAGCCTTGTAGTATAGTTTGAAGTCAGGCAGCATGATGCCTCCTTTGTTCTTTTTGCTTAAGATTGTCTTGGCTATAAAAGCTCTTTGTATACAGGCTTGCTCTTTTTGCTTAGGATTATCTTTGTTCTTTTTGCTTAGGATTGTCTTGGCTATACAGGCTCATTTTTGTTTCCATATGAATTTAAAGTAGTTTTTTCTAATTCTGTGAAGAAAGTCAATGTAGCTTGCTGGGAATAGCATTGAATCTATTCAAAAGTAATTTATACTTTGGGCAGTATGGCCAATTTTCATGATATTGATTCTTCCTATCCACGAATGTGGAATGTTTTTCCACTTATTTGTGTCCCTCTTATTTCCTTGAGCAGTGGTTTATA
The DNA here is from genome assembly GCA_004027715.1 of Plecturocebus donacophilus. Lineage (NCBI taxonomy): Eukaryota > Metazoa > Chordata > Mammalia > Primates > Pitheciidae > Plecturocebus > Plecturocebus donacophilus. The sequence continues at coordinate 20,832 of PVKP010035967.1, read as the reverse complement.
GTTCTCCTTGAAGAGGTCTTTCATTTCCCTTGTAAGCTGTATTCCTAGGTGTTTTATTTTCTTTATAGCAATTGTGAATGGGAGTTCATTAATGAATTGGCTCTCTGCTTGTCTATTATTGGTGTAGGAATGCTTGTGATTTTTCACATTGATTTTGTATCCTGAGACTTTGTTGAAATTGTTTATCAGCTTAAGGAGTTTTGGGGCTGAGACAATGGGGTTTACTTTTTTATCATACATTAAGTTCTGGGGTACATGTGCAGAATGGGCAGGTTTGTTACATAGCTATACACATGCCATTGTGGTTTAATGCATTCATCACCATCATCTACATTAGGTATTTCTCCTAATGCTATCCATCCCCTAGCCCCCTATACCCCTGCTGTCCTTTCCCTAGCCCCCACCCCCTGCCAAGCCCCTGTGTATGATGTTCCCCTCCCTGTGTCCATGTGTTTTCATTGTTCAACATCCCACTTATGAGTGAGAACATGTGGTGTTTGATTTTCTGTTCTTGTGTCAGTTTGCTGAGAATGATGGTTTCTAGTTTCATCCATGTTCCTGCAAAGGACATGAACTCATCCTTTTTTATGGCTGCATAGTATTCCATGGTGTATATATGCCAAATTTTCTTTATACAGACTATTACTGATGGGCATTTGGGTTGGTTCCAAGTCTTTGCTGTTGTGAACATTTCTGTGATAGGCATATGTGTGCATGTGTCTTTATAATAGAATGATTTATATTCCTTTGGATATATACCCAGTAATGGGATTGCTGGGTCAAATGGTATTTCTATTTCTAGATCTTTGATGAATCACCACACTCTTCCACAATGGTTGAACTAATTTACACTCCCACCAACAGTGTAAAACTATTTCTATTTCTCACATCCTTTCCAGCATCTGTTGTCTCCTGATTTTTTAATAATGGCCATTCTAACTGGTGTGAGATGGTACCTTAACATGGTTTTGAATTGCATTTCTCTAATGACTAGTGATGATGAGCTTTTTTTTCATATATTTATTGGCTGCATAAATGTCTTCTTTTGAGAAGTGTCTGTTCATATCCTTTGCCCACATTTTGATGGGGTTGTTTGTTTCTGTCTTTTAAATTTGTTTAAGTTCTTTATAAATTCTAGATATTAGCCCCATGTCAGATGGGTAGATTGCAAAAATGTTTTCCTTTTCTGTTGGTTGCCAGTTCATGCTAATGATAGTTTCTTTTGCTGTGCAGTTGCTCTTTGGTTTAATTAGATCTCATTTGTCAATTTCGACTTTTGTTGTCATTGCTTTTGGTATTTTAGTCATGAAGTCCTTGCCCATGCCCATGTCTTGAATGGTATTGCCTAATTTTCTTCTAGGGTCTTTATGGTGTTAGTTCTCACATTTAAATCTTTAATCCATCTGGAGTTAATTTTTGTATAAGGTGTAAGGAAGGGATGGGGTTTTCTAAATATACAGTCATGTCATCTGCAAACAGAGACAACTTGAGTTCCTCTTTTCCTCTTTGGATACCCTTTATTTCTTTTTCTCGCCTGATTGCCCTGGCCAGAACTTACAATACCATGTTGAACAGGAGTGGTGAGAGAGGGCATCCTTGTCTTGTGCCTGTTTTCAAAGGGAATGCTTCCAGCATTTGCCCATTAGATAGCCATAGGATATTGGCTATCTGTTTGTCATAAACAGCTCTTATTATTTTGAGATATATTCCATCAATACCTAGTTTATTGAGAGTTTTTAGCATGAAAGGGTATTGAATTTTATTGGAGGACTTTTCTGCGTCTATTGAGATAATCATGTGGGTTTTTGTCATTGGTTCTGTTTATGTGCTGGATTATATTATTGATATGTGTATAATGAACCACCTTTGCATCCCAGGGAGGAAGCCAACTTAATTGTGGTGGATAAGCATTTTGATGTGCTGCTGGATTTGTTTTGTCAGTATTTTATTGAGGATGTTTGCATCGATATTCATCAGGGATATTGGCCTGAATTTCTTTATTTTATTTTATTTATTTACTTTTTTAATTAATTTTTTTGCTATGTCTCTGCCAGGATTTGGTATTAGGATGACATTGGCCTCATAAAATAAGTTAGAGTGGAGTCTATCTTTTCCTGTTATTTAAAATAGTTTCAGAAGAAATGGTACCAGCTCCTCTTTGTACTGCTGGTAGAATTTGAATATGAATCCATCTGGTCCTAGGCTTTTTTTTTTTGGTTGGTAGGCTATAATTACTGCCTCAATTTCAGAACTTGTTTTAATCTATTCAGGGATTCAACTTCTTCCTGTTTTAGTCTTGGTAGGGTGTATGTGTCCAGGAATTTATCCATTTCTTCTAGATTTTCTAGTTTATTTGTTTACAGGTGTTTATAGTATTCTCTGATGGTAGTTTGTATTTCTGTGGGATCAGAGCTGATATCCCATTTATGATTTTTTATTGTGTCTATTTGATTCTTCTCTCTTTTTTATTAGTCTGGCTAGTGGTCTATCTATTTTGTTAATCTTTTCAAAAACCGAGCATTTGGGTTTTTTTTTTTTTTAAGAATTTTTCCTGTCTCTATCTTCCTCAGTTATTTCTCATCTTCTGCTAGCTTTTGAATTTGTTTGCTTTTGCTTTTGTAGTTCTTTTCATTATGATGTCAGGATGTTAATTTTATGTTTCCCACTTTCTAATGTGGGCATTTAGTGCTGTAAATTTCCCTCTTAACACTGCTTAAGCTGTGTCCCAGAGATTCTGATATGTCATTTGTTCATTCTCATTTGGTTTCAAAGACCTTCATTATTTTTGCCTTAATTTTGTAATTTACCCAGTAGTCATTTAGGAGCAAGTTTTCAGTTTCCATGTAATTGTGCAGTTTTGAGTGAGTTTCTTAATCCTGAGTTCTAATTTTATTGAACTGTGGTCAGAGAGACTGTTTGTTATGATTTCTATTCCTTTGCATTTGCTGAGGCATGTTTTACTTCCAATTATGTGGTCAATTTTAGAATAAGTGTGATGTGGTACTGAGACAAATATATATTCTGTTGATTTGGGGTGGAGAGTTCTATAGATGTCTATTAGGTTTGCTTGGTCCAGAGCTGAGGTAAAGTCCTGAATATCCTTGTTAATTTCTGTCATGTTGATGTAATATTGACAGTGGGGTATTAAAGTCTCCCACTATCATTGTGTGGAAGTCTAAGTCTCTTTTTAGGTCTCTAAGAACTTGCTTTATGATTCTAGGTGCTCCTGTATTGGGTCTATATATATTTAGGATAGTTAGATCTTCTTGTTGCATTGATCCCTTTATCATTATATAATACCCGTATCTTTTTTGATCTTTGTTGGTTTAAAGTCTGTTTTATCAGAGACTAGGATTGCAAGCCCTGCTTTTTTTTTCTTTCCATTTGCTTGATAAATTTTCCTCCATTTCTTTATTTTGAGCCTATATGTGTCTTTGCACATGAGATGGTTCTCCTCAATACAGCACACCAGTGAGTCTTGTCTCTTTAACCAATTTGCCCATCTGTGTATTTTAATTGGGGCATTTATCCTGTTCACATTTAAGGTTAATATTGTTATGTGTGAATTTGATCCAGTCATTATGCTAGCTGGTTATTTTGAACATTAGTCAATGCAGTTTCTTCATAGTGTCAATGGTCTTTACATTTTTGTATGTTATTGCAGTGGCTGGTACTGGTTTTTCCTTTCCATATTTAGTGCTTCCTTCAATAGCTTTTGTAAGGCAAGCCTGGTGGTGACAAAGTTCCTCAACATTTGCTTGTCTGTAAAGGATTTTATTTCTCTTTTGCTTATGAAGCTTAGTTTGGCTGGATATGAAATTCTGGTTTGAAAATTCTTTTCTTTAAGAATGTTGAATATTGGCCCCCACTCTCTTCTGGCTTGTAGAGTTTCTGCAGAGAGATACACTATTAGTCTGATGGGCTTCCCTTTGTGGGTAACCTGATCTTTCTCTCTGGCTTCCCTTAACATTTTTTTCTTTATTTCAACCTTGGTGAATCTGACAATTATGTGTCTTGAGGTTGCTCTTTTCAAGGAGTACCTTTGTGGTATTCTCTGTAGTTCTTGAATTTGAATGTTGTACTGTTTTGCTAGGTTAGGGAAGTTCTCCTGGATAATATCCTGAAGTGTATTTCCCAACTTAATTCCATTCTCCCCATGACTTTCAGGTACAAATGTAGGTTTGGTCTTTTTATATAGTTTCATAGTTCCTGTAGGCTTTGTTTTTTTCCTTTTCATTCTTTTTTCTCTTATCTTGTCCTCACGCCTTATTTCATTAAGTTGATCTTCAATCTCTGATATCCACTTGATCAATTTGGCTATTGATACTTGTATATGCTTCAAGAAGTTCTCATGCTGTGTTTTGAAGCTCCATCAGGTCCTTTATATTCTTCTCTAAACGGGATATTCTAGTTAGCAGTTCCTGTGACCTTTTATTATGGTTCTTAGCTTCCTTGCATTCATTCAGAACATGTTCCTTTAGCTCAGAAGAGTTTGTAATTACTCACCTTCAGAAGTCTACTTCTTCCAAAGAGGAAAGAAATGAGTTTGATCAATTCATCAAACTCATTCTCTGTCCAGTTTTGTGCACTTGCTGGCAAGAGTTTGCAATTATTTGGAGGAGAAGAGGCATTCTGTTTTTTTTTTGGAATTTTTAGCATTTTTGCACTGATTTTTCCTTATCTTCATAGATTACTCTACCTTTGATTTTTGAGGCTGATGACCTTTGGATGGGGTTTTTGTGTGCAAATCCTTTGTGTTGATGCTGATATGCTTTCTGTTTCTTACTTTTTCTTCTAACAATCAGGCCTCTCTTCTGCAGGTCTGCTTTAGTTTGCTGGAGGTCCACTCCAGATCCTATTTCTTGGATATTACCAGCAGAGGCTGCAGAACAGCAAAGATTGCTGCCTGCTCCTTTCTCTGGATGCTTTGTTCCAGTAGGGTACCCCAGCCTGTTGCCAGCTGGAACCCTCTTGTATGAGGTGTCTGTCAATCCCTGTTGGGAAGTTTCTTGCAGTCAGGATGCACTGGGTCCAGGGACCCAATTGAGGAGTCAGTCTATCCCTTAGCAGTGAAGCAGGAAAGGGGAAACACAAACCTCTCGAACACAGAACTGAGGAACGAAGTGGCTTTTTATTCAGCTGGGGCTTATGGAGGGCTACAGACTCGTTCACCAAGCTCTCTGAGAAGCAGCTTCTTTCCTCTTTCATAGGCTTACAATGGTAAAGGGGAAACTGAGGTGAAACTATGTCATTGTCCACTGGCTGGATGTCTGACCTTACAATCTTTTGGCTTCATTGAGTTGCTAGTTCATATACAGCACAGGTGGGAACAGGCAGGGGAGGGGGCTTACAGAGACAAGACAAAGGCAGTAAATTATTAGTTGACAGAGGTGTTTCCTGGAGGGAGTCGGGGCCATGCAGTTGTGGGGGTGTAACCCAGTGCCAGGATCCAGCCTGTAGGGATAACATTTACTTGCAACTCTTTCAAGGCTTATAGGTAGCGGAGATGCTGGAAATCAAAAAGGGAGTGATTTTCCCAGCTCTTTGGTATTTTATTTCTTTTTCTTTTCCACCCTCCTTCCAATCTGGAGGTGAGGAGAAGGTGGAGGCCAGGAAGTGAGAGGAGGGGAGAGGGTCTCCCCTCTCAGCAGGGCTCAAGCACTGTGATGGGAGAACCCTCCTCATCAGGATCTGATGCTGTCTTCAGAGACCGCAGGCAGTAACGTTTAAGTCCACTGAAGCTGTGCCCATAGCCACCCCTTCCCAGAGGTGCACTGTCCCAGGGAGATGGAAGTTTTATCTATAAGCTCCTGACTGAGGCTGCTGCCTCTCTTTCAGAGATTCTCTGCCCAGTAAAGAGGAATCTAGTGATGCAGTCTGGTCACAGCCACTTTGCTGCATTGTGTTGAGTCCCACCCAGTCTAAACTTCCAGGGCTCCTTAATGCTGTCAGAGGAAACCCCCTACTGAAGCTTCAGTAATGGTGATTATCCCAGGTTGACTTCAGACTGCTGTGCTGGCAGCAAGAATTTCAAGCTAGTAGTTATTAGCTTGCTGGGCTCTGTGGGAGTGGGACCTGCTGAGCGAGACCACTTGGCTCCCTGGCTTCAGCCCTGTTTCCAGGGAGAGGATGGTTCTGTCTCACTGGGGTTCCAGGCATCACTGGGGCATGGAGAAAAAAAAAACTCCTTCAGCTAGCGCAGTGTCTGCCCAAACAGTTAACCAGTTTTGTGTTTGAAATCCAGGACCCTGGTGGTATAGGCTCACAAGAGAATCTTCTGGTCTGCAGATTGCAAAGATCATGGGAAAAGCGAAGTATCTGGGATGGATAGCACAGTCTGTCATGACTTCCCTTGGCTGGGAAAGGGAGGCCCCCACTCCTTACACTTCCCCAGTGTGATGATGCTCCACCCTGCTTCTCCTCACCCTCCATGGGCTGCACTCCCTGCCTAACCAGTCCCAATGAGATGAACATGGTGCCTCAGTTGGAAATGCAGAAATCACCCATTGGTCTCGCTGGGAGCTGCAGACTGGAGGTGTTCCTATTCAACCATCTTGCCAGATCCCCAGCCAGTTTTTACAATGTTATATCCAAGAAAACATTATTTATAATTGAATGTTGTATTTTACTGTAATTGTATAATATCACTCAATTTTTTCCTGCTTGGTTTTATTTGTATCTGTTGCTAATTCTTCCCATACCTTCCAGCAGCCTCTTGGTACAATTTTCAACAATGTCTGTCACACTAGGCCATCCATATCTTGCCATTTTTTCTTAGCTATGACCTAGCTGGAGATGTCTGCTCTCCTATCTGCTGCCCAGTTGCCATCTTCAGAAATCCTTAGCTTTATCTTCAAATTCTCCCTGTTTTTTCTCAGGTTGAATTCCCTGGATTATTTCTCTTTTTTTTTTCTTTCTTCATTTATTCTCCAATTTTGCTGAAATATATGCCACAATAATTTTGTCAGATTATAAAATGCTATCACAGAAAAAGGCCTGGTGATGGTAGCCTCAATATGCATGTCCTTTGGGTCAGACTGCACCAAGCTGAACTATTTGCCCTCCATTTCTGATACATAGGTTATCACCCTGAGCTTTCCTTTTGTATTAATCTAAGGATTCAATTTGCTACTCTGCTTTTTTGGTTCTCTGTTTCTTGTATTTTGGGGCCCACTCTCTCTTAGTTTATTACCTTATTTTGTTGGAATACATCTCCTAGTACCTTATTGGTAAAGGGTTCATGAGAGATATTCCTTGAAAGTTGTATGTCTGAAAATATTTTGGGGAGAAAGTCCTCAACATTAGTATCTTTAAGTTTTTCCTCCATATATATAAATTTTTCTAAGACTTATCCCTTGCATGAAATATAAAGTTTGGCTGCCAGCGTTCTGGGAGTTGAGAGAAGGAAAGAGCACCAAGATGCAGCACTGAATATATGAAAGGTCATTTGATGGCCCTAGTTTCCATAATAAACCCGTGGCTTTTACTGTTTCTATAGATCCCCAGGACAAAAACTTCACCCTCTGTTTAGGGAATAACATTTCATAACTGTGCTAGTGTAGGAGGGAAGCACTATTCCCAAGGTGAGAAGTCTGGGAGGTCTTCAGGGCTCTTACACAAACATCGTTTACCTACATCATCTTTATATTAGTGTCCTGCCTGCCCCAATTTTGAGAAATATTTGGGGCTGGTATTTTCTGAGCTTTTTGACAATTATTCAGTAAAACAATATATATATCAGCTTTGAGCTTCCCCCTCTGCTTATTTAGGAAATCTCTTCTCCATTTTGTTAATTCAGCTTTCCCTCTTTTATCTGATTTCTAGCTTCTAAGATTCTGTTGTTTGTCCTCTTCTCTTCTATTTGTGGCTTAATATTTTCCACAGAATGTCTTTAAAAGGTTTGTTATAGTTTAGTCGCAGTGTGGGAACCAAATTAGATGCGTGTGATCAATGTGTTCATAACTCACAAGTATAATATCAACTTGCTCTTTATTTCTATATTTTAAAAACTTGAATTAATGACATTGACATATTCCAACTACCTTTGGTAAAAATTATTGTGTTTATGGCTATGATTATACACTTAGAAACATCTAGGATAAAAATAAAATACTCATTTTTTCATAATGCTAGATGGCCTATGTGATGTTGAAACAACTGGATGACTAACAACATTTTATTTTTTGTCTAGATATTTTTATCTAAACTAAATAGCAGGCTTGGTCTGAAAACTCTTTAACCTTCATGAAATACACATAAGGTCATCAGCTCCTAATACTTCTTTCCTCCCATTCCCAAGGACCCTGGTGTTTTCTTCTCCCTATTATTAAATTTTTAATCCTTTATTTACATAAATAAATTACTGATAAGAGATCAATATGCTACTTTAGCCATTCAGATTTCTATTCAAAATAAACATCACAAAAGCTTAAAAAAGTCTTATCAAGGATTAATGGCATGTAGTTGTAGATATTTAAAGTTTCCTTTCTGCCTCTTTAATAATGTCACATAGATCAGTCTTAATGACTGAAGTCTCTGTAAATACTATAGAAAGTTTATGTTATGAAGGATAACTCTATCTTGGAGTGGTATGCTGCTCTTTGGATTTTTGAAGAATGTAAATAGTTTTGTTGAGCTCCCAGTACAAAACTTCCTAGAAAGCTTAGAAGAGAGGCTTTAAATCAGATACTATGGCTTTCTTTAGTGACAAAGAGCTGAGTTCGATATATCGTGAGGCTCTATTTTTCACCCATTTACTAAAAAATCCATGGAAAATTATTTATGGATAAGAGAGTTTGTCTTTGAATGACCCAGAAGACATTGCTTATAAGTTGAAAATAATTCAAGACAATTTGAAATCATTAGTATTATCTTTTACTTTCACGGAACATACCAAGATTGTTGGGAATGCCAACTTTCTACCCACAACCAAGCTGACTCTGCTTCTGTCAACCACCTGCAACCCATTTAAATTGTCATCCAGCCTCTCTAAGCTAATATGTAAAATCTAAGCTGAAATTGTATTGATTTTGTCCAGCCTTCACCTTCTGCTTATAATTATGTTTGTCCTTTAATCTAATGATAGTTTTTTTTGTCTTTTGTTCCTTATTTCAATTACTAACTCCCTTTGAAGTTACTTAGCAAAATATGTTGCTTTTACATTATCCAGCAAACTGCATCGTGTACTTTCATGCATATACCAAAAAAAAATAGTCAAAAGGAATGAAATTGTAGTTGTAAAGTTTCAAAAGTTTTCAAAATTCAGGGCAACATTGTATGTTCTCTCCCTCTTATGTTTAATTACAGAATTCCATCCACAATAATTCTGAATAGGTCATTCCATTTATTCCTCCTGTTCTCATTCATTTAGAGAAAGACTGTTCTATTAACATTGACCTCTGCCACATTTGTCATCTGTTTTGCAAGCTATTCAACTCCAGTTATATCAAAGGTATTTGCAGCCTTAATAAAAAAGACACAGAAAGCATTTATTTCTCAAAAAACGAAACCATGACCTCAGTACAGTAGTAATGTTCACACATCACAAAAACAATATATCTATTGAAAAATATTTTCCCCAAGAAATGTAAGAGTGTAGAGGTGAGTGAAATGCAAATATCTCATTGTACTCTTTCTTCTTTTTCTGCAGACTTGAGATTTAACAGTCTTTTATGCAGGGGAAAGTTATGGTTCTTAAAGAGTTTAGAAACATCACTTCATAAATGGCATCTGATAATATAATAACAACTGTCGAAGTGGATTTCTCTACAAATCCTGCAAGTAAGCTAAACACTTAAACAAGAACACATTAAACTAGCTTAATCTTCACATAGGGAGTAACCAGAAGACAAAGGCCCAAAGTAAAATTATGCATAATTTAAGAAACGCATGTCAGAAAGTAGTAGAGCCAATTTCATGACCACATCAGAGTAGAGTTAGGATATTATGGAGAAAAAAGGGGGGAGAGGGTCACAGAGGTGATGGAACATAGACCAGTTACTCTCAAGAAAGAGAAAGTTCCATCCTAATAGCTGATCTATTGAGGACACAAATGATAGAGCAGAGTGTCAGCTGCTGGAGAGTTGAAAGAAAGTGATTAAAATTGTTTGGGACTAGATATGGCACCATTAAGAAGGCACTGCCTCTTGGGGAAAGTGGTGTTAGAAAAGGAAGATTGCCAGTGAAAAGCAAGAAGGAAACAGGAGTTGAAGTTAAAAGACGAAAACAGAATCACAATATCAGAAAGCACACCAAACCTTGGATGTGCATTGACACAAAGGAAACAAAAATAAAAATAAAAATCTTCAGAGACTATATTATTTGTATATGAATACATTAGAAAACCTGTGTAAAATAGAAAATTTCCCAGAAAAAATACGATTTACTATTACTAAACACAGTTATGAAACAATGGAATTGTTTAAAAATTGCAAAAAAAATTTAACCAGGCCAATTTCCAAAGAAGAAATAGAGAAAAGTGTCAAAGATCATCCTGTAGAAAGCACAAAGAACAGACGCTTTCACAGAGAAATTCGTGAATACTTTGAATGATCATAAAATCCCAATCCTGCAAAAATTGCTTAAAATGTTTCAAATCTGTCCGGGCACAGTGACTCACGCCTGTAATCCCAGCACTTTGGGAGGCCGAGGTTGGCTGATCACCTGAGGTGAGGAGTTTGAGACCAGCCTGATCAACGTGGTGAAACTCCATCTCTACTAAAAATACAAAAAATTAGCTAGGCATGGTGGCAGGTGCCTGTGATCCCAGCTACTCAGGGAGCTGAAGCAGGAGAATCGCTTGAACCTGGGAGGCGGAGGTTGCAGTGAGCCGAGATCATGCCACTGCACTCCAGCCTGCGCATGACAGAGCGAGACTTTGTCTCCAAAAAAAAAAAAGTTTCAGATCATAGAGGGGGTAAATTTCCAATTTTTAAAATTAATCAGGTAACATTGAAACACATCTGTTAAAGGTAGCATTATCATTGACATTGAAAGAATTAATGATTGGTTAAATATTGGGATATTGTTAATAGAATTCACCATATTAGTGGACCAAAGGAGAAAAATTATGATTATCTCCATAAATGTTTAAAAGGCTTTTGAGAAAAGTAACACCAATTTTTATAAAAACACGATTAAAATAGTATTCAATAGATATTTAACAGGATTTTATATCTATGTAATACTAAAACTAGCATCCTGCTAAGTGGGGAACATTAGGATAAATTTTCATTAACATTGAATGCTCATTATCACCTTCTCACTATTTGTATAACTGGAAAACTAAAAATTACTTTCAAATCAACACAAACAATAAAATATTGCAAAAAATAGCAGAAACATACATTAACATACGAAAGTCAATAGTGTTCATAAATAAAAAAATGTATAACCCATTTACAAAGCAACAACAAAAGTAAAATATTTAGGAGCAAATGTTAAGAAAAACTTAGTAAGAAAAACCTTAAAATATTTCTGAATTACATAAAAATAGACTTGAACCAATGGAAGTAGATTTTTGTTTTGGAATGGACATATCAAATAATATCCATTCTCCCGAAATTACTAATACAACTTTAACATGGTCCCAATAAAATTTCAATTTGATTGGGAGCTAATCAAATTGTTTCTAAATTTTTGATAGAAAACAAAGATGACATAATACTCAGGAAAGACCTGGAATGGAAAGGGAGATAAGCAATAAAAGGGGACAAGCCCTATTAGACACTTAAATATCTAAAGCCTCTGTAATACATCTTGTAATATTGGCTCATGGATAAACAGAGCAGTGGAATAGAATAAACATTCCAGAAGCACATAAACCAAGTATATAATGATAGAATATGATAAAGGTAGCATTTAAAAATCACTGAATAAAAGACAAATATTTTAATTATATTAGAAAAACTGGACAGCCACTTGTAAATGATAAAACAGGTCTCAAATCTCACATTACACATAAGAAAAACTTAAAAGTATCAGTGATCTAAATGCAAAAAAATTTTAAAAGTAGTACTAGAAAACATATGGGTGAATTCTTTTTTAAATCAGTGTTAGGAGCTTTAAAAGAATACTCAAAACCTTGACACACTAAAAAGATTAATAAATTTGCATAGAAGATTATCAAAAGCAAAGTCAAAAAATCAAATTCAACTTTACAGAAAATATTGGTAACACCACTGATCCAGTACTCTTCACTAGCATATAAAAAACCTTATAAAATGATTTTCAAAATATGAAACCTGATAGAAAATGAGCAAAAGATAAATACAAAAGTTTAAAGCGAAATATAGACAAATGACCTTTAAACATATGAAAGCTTCCTCAAGTTATCTCATAATAATATAAAGGAAAATCTCTGTAGAATCTAGAATCTGTAGTGATATCATGTATTGTATTTCTGTTGTTGGTAACTTTTTACTTCTACTATGTTTTTATTTTTCTCTTTTTTTTCTAGTATCTTAAAGTTGAAGCTTGGATTATTGATATGAATAATTTTTATTTTTAAATATAAGCGTTTAATGCTGAACATTTGCCTTGAATAATTTGTGTATCCCACATTTTTATGTGTTCTTTTAATATGGTGTTTTTATTTTTCATAAGTTGCAAATATTTTATCATTTCCCCATAAATTTCCTCTTGGACCAAGATTATTTAAAAGGTAAACTTCTAAGGGAGGGACAGCAGGTGGGTGGGGAGGTCGGAGAGGGATAACATGGGGAGAAATTCCTGATGTAGGTGATGGGGGATGGAGGCAGCAAACCGCATTGCCATGTGCGTACCTATGCGACAATCCTGCATGATCTGCACATGTACCCCAGAACCTAAAGTACAATTTAAAAACATTTTTAAAAACAAAATTAAATTAAAAATAAAAAATTAAAGATCTGGAAAAATAAAAAAATAAAAGGTAAACTTCTAAATGTTTAGTGGATTTTACAGATATCTTTTTCTTTTTTATTTCTATTTTAATGTGATAACACAGTTTGTATGTTTTGAAGTCTTTTAGAGTTGTTAAGAATTGCCTAATGTCACAGATTATGGTTTGTCTTGATGAATTCTCCATGTTATCTAGAAAAGAATATGTACCTGTTGTTTTCAGCGGTGTTAAATAAGCATCATTTAGGTCAAATAGATGGATAGCATTATTCATGGCTTATATACCTTTGTTGATTTTCTGGTCTTTCTTGTTCTATCAATTACTGAGAGTAGAGAGTTGAATTTTTCAACTACAATTGTAGATTTGTGTATTTCTCCTTTTAGTTTGATTATGTTTCACTTCATCTATTTCGTATCTCTGTTGTTAGGTGCATACGCATTTAGGATTGCTACATCTCGGTTAATTTACCCTCTTATCATTATTTAATATCTTATTTCCCTGGAAATTTTTTTTGGTCAGAAGTCTATTTTGCTTGATATCAATATAGCTACTCCATCTTTATTTTGGTATTTATATGATATGTGTTCACCTACCTTGTAACTTTAATCTATTCATATTATATATTTAAAACGGGTTTCTTGCATACAGAATTTAATTGTTTTTAAAAATCAAATCTAAAAATCAGCATATTTAAATTTGTGTTTAGACTATTTATATTTTAAGTAATTATAAAGAACACTTCATTATTGTTCTGTTTGTTTCTTCTGTTTTTGATCCTCCTTTCCTGCCTTCTTTTGAATTACTTAAGCATGTTTGGTAATACACTTTAATTTCTCTACTGTCATTTAGGTTACAATGTTTTATGTCATCTTACTAGTGGCTTTTGTAAAGGATATAATCTAATACTTAACTTTTCTGAGTCTTCTTAGAATAAATGTTTCTCTCTATATACAGGAGCATTACAACCATATAAGTTTATTTACACTTTTTAATTTTTATTATATTTGTCATATGTATTACACCTATATACTTTAAAGTAATCCCAATGTTTTAAGTTTTGCTTTCAACAGTCATTAATGTCTTAAATAATTCATAAGTGAAAAAAAATCTCTTACAATTTTCCTATACCAATTCAGTTATTAATTCTTCATTTCTAAAGTTTCAAGGTTTCCTCTGGGATCATTTCTCTCCATCATAATTTCCTTTGACATTTGTTAAAGCAAATATACTGATAACAGAATCTCTTAGTTGTCCTTAAATGTAATAAAATGTTTATTTCTCCATTACTCCTGACAGATGTATTTACCAGATATACAATACAGATTGAAAATCCTTTTATCCCTCACCGCTCTAACTGTATTTTTTTGCCATCTTCTGGTTTCCATAGATTTTGGTGAGAAATTCACGTTAATTCTAGCTATTGTTTTCTGATACATCATGCATCATTTTTCTCCAGCTTCTTTTTTCTAACTTTGGTTTTCAAAAACGTGATTATAATGTGTTTGAACAATGTTTTCTTTGAGTTTATCCTATCTTGTATTTACTAAGCTTCTTGAATTTGTAAATGCATTTATTTTACCAAATTTGGGGTATTTCTAGTCATTCTTTTCTTCATCCATGCCTTTATCCCATCCTTCAGAGAATCAACACAAATGTTAAACATTTTAACGTTTTCCACATATCCCTGAGGCTTTGTCTATTATTATTTTATTTCTAGTCTTCAAATATGATAAGTTATATTGTTCTATATTTATGGTTAATGATTTTTTCTTCATTGATTTTTATTCTGCTATTGAAGCTACCTATTTTTATTTCTGATTTTTTAATTCTAATATTTCCATTTGGTCCTTTTTTATAGTTTTTTATTTTTCAACTAAGAATTATTATTTTCCTATTCATTTAAAAACTGTGTACTTCTACCTAATGGAACGTGGTTCTAATAACTGCTTTAAAGTGTTTATCTGAACATTTTAATACCTAGATTTTCTTGAGGTTACCGTATGTTGATTGTCTTTTCCCTTGATAATTTATTATAGTTTCATACTTTTGAATGTGTTGAGAAATTTTGGATTTCATCCTAAATATTTTGAGTATTATGTTTTTAAAGCAACTTTGGGTAGAATGATGATTTTTTGTTTGTTTGTTTTTAGCAGGTAATCAACCCGGTTGAATATAAACTCCAAATTCTGTTGCACATTCCAAGGGCAGTGGTTCTAGCTTCAGATCAGTTTTCAAAGCCTTTGTTATGCTATTTGGATGAGCCTGTCACATGTGCAGCTCAGATTCTGTCTGGAACTTGAACAGTAGTTTACACTTTAATTTAATTCCAAAATTGCTGTCATGATTCTTTGGAAGTGTTCCATTTACTCACAGCTTAGCAGTGAACCCAGAACTGGTAGTAGTTCATACACAATTTCTCCCACACTTTCTCACTCTCAATGAGAGAGAAACTCCCTTTACCAGTTTTGCTGCCCGGAAATGCAGGTTTTTATCATATTTTTAGCTTCCCACTCGGTTAGGCAGTTGTTTACGATAGGAGTCTATCTTTGGAGTCAAGCAGTAAGTGAGAGAGAGAGAGACAAATATTAATGTGGGGTCTCTTCAAACTCTGCAAAACAAAGGATACATTTTTTCAGTTTCACTATCCAGAGGGAAAAACCTTCTCTACAGGGTTTTAGATGCAAGGCCATCACCATAGCAATATAGAAGTTTTGTCCAATGACTGAGATTGGGCTCAGGGTAGGGCGTTAAGGAAAATACAGAAAAAAACAAATAAGGATTTACCCTCTTCATACTTTCTGGCTCACAGCTTCCTTTTTCCCAGACCTCTGGCCAGGAAGATAAATTTTTCTTGGAGTTTGCTGTGTGCTACATAATATCTCAATTTGGCCTACCCTTGGGTCAAAGCTGAAAGATAAAGATGGAGAAAAAATACAAGGAACTCTTAACTGGCATACTGGTATTCAATGTTTTGCCTTTCTGCTGCAATCTACCTGCTATTAATTGATCACTTTTCAGAAGTCTCAGGTACATTGCTCTTTGTATTTTCCCCAGGGTTTTAATTTATAATTAGTTGAAGAGATAGGATGCAGAGGATTTCCTCCATCTTGATTAGAACTGGAAGTCCACATCTTTCGTGCTTTAACAGCAGTCATTCCTTACTGAATAGACAGATGAGTTATAAGATTGCAGAACCATTGGAGGCATAACCACAAATCCTTAAACCTTTTTTCTAAATTATAAATTATAAAATCTATCCTATCCAAACCATGTGAAAATCTCAATTTACATAAAAATAAAATCACACAGTCCAGTTAATAGTAGATGAGCTTTTGGAAATAGATTTAGCAGATTATTTTCATACAACATTAAGTAATTGAGGAGTACAGTTTTTTTCCTCCTGATTATGTTTCTTTGCTCACTAAGGAGTGTTCTGGTTTAACTTATCTTCTCTTGTGTAACTTCAACATTTATATTACTGAGTTTTTAAAAATGTATTATATTCAAGAGGTAATTATGGCTCTAGGGAGAATGCAAAGATCTTCAAGTATTTTATAATATAAAAAAGCTAAACTCTATTATTGTATTTTCTACAAATTTATATTCTTTATGCTAAGTGAAAATCAATACATTGATTTTTAATCATCAAATGGATATTTTTATCCAAGAAGAATGCTAATTCATTTTCCAAATTGAATCATAAAAATACAAATAATTCTGCTGAAGGGATATCACCTGACTGGACTACAAAATTACACAGTATATTGAAGACAACAGCTGGATTCCAAGACATTCAAGATGCTGAGAGCCTCTTGAACATAGTTGAATAATTTGAATGAAATATGGAAAATATTTAAAATATTTAATTTATGAAGTGCCATATCAACTTCAGTTATTACTTTTATCTGCTGGGATTTATACCTGGATGTCTGCTTTAAAGCCCATGCTCCTTTCACTTCATCACATTCCTTTTCTTTTTCTTTTCTTTCTTTGTTTTTTTGGTTTTTGTTTGTTTGTTTTGTTTTGTTTTGTTTTGTTTTTTGAGGCAGACTTTCACTCTGTCACCCAGGCTGGAGTGCAGAGGTGCGATTTCCACTGACTACAACCTCTGCCTCCTGAATTCAACCAATTCTCCTGCCTCAGCCTCCCGAGTAGCTGGGATCACAGGCACCCACCACCACGCCCAGCTAATTAATCACTCTCCTTTTCTATATTTCCATGTTAACTAAATTTCCTCCTTCAGACTTGACCTCTCTACTTCCCCTCCACCTTGCCACTACTTAAAAGACAAATATACTCATGTCAATGCCCTGCTTTAAACATTTCAATTACCCTCAATGATCAACAAACCAAATTTGAGGGTCAGTAATGTGTAAATGATGCTTTATCCTTCGCAATCACACATATGCCTCTTGTTCTCCAGACACTGAAAATACTTGCAGTTCCCAGAACATCATATGCTCTTTCCAAGCTCTTGAGTTATCACAGCCTGTTTCTTCTTCCATCTGATTCTTCTGGTGAGCCATTATATATCCTCAACGATGCATCTGATATGTCTTTCTCGATGGCCCCAGAAAATGCTAGAAAATTCCACTTTTTCCATCCTTTCACAAAAAATACTTGCCTTTTTAGCTCATAAAACATAACATACGCTTTTTAACTACTTACTTTTAAAGACTTCCCCAGCACAAATTATGTATTTGATGCATGTTAAATCAGTGGTGTGTAAAGGAAGGAAGAAAAGAAAAAAATTAAGGAAGGAAAGGAGCGGGGGAGAGAGGGAGTACAACTAATAAGCAACAGTACCTGGAACCAGGTAAGCTGTATGCTTCAAATACGTGATAGTCTGTTCCCTCATTGCATTCTACTATAAAGCAAGAAAATTATGAATCCTGTTCTGTTCAAAAAATGCTGTTACTTCTCTAAATTTGACACACTAGGTCTGTTACCACTGAGAAGGACTAACAAAGGGCATTCTTGTCAGCAGTGATTGTCATTATTAAAAGATTTTATTTTTGTTAGAATCAAGGGCCTGTGCTGGCACCACTGTAGTTGTCACAGAGCTGTGACATCTGTCTCAGCAGTCAAATTTCAGGGTTTTAAGGTCACTTGTTCACAGTCACCTTCTATTTGCTCTCATGATGATGTTCTAAGTAGTTTCTAGTACACCAAGTATCTTTGAGGCAGGCCAAGAAAAGGTCTTACTTAATAAGATTTCTACATTTTTTGACTTGAAATGTAAAGAGATTTTCTAACAGAAATGCCATTAATAAGATGATGTTAAGGTTTTGTTCTCAGCATATACATCATCTTTTCTATGATGCTTCCCATGAGAAATATCTCAGGACATTGCATTAGCGGCAGCTGTGAGTCTCTAAAGCAACAGGACAGCTTTTATCCTTTGGTCAGCATGCATTGTAGAGGTACAATATTTATCTTCTCACTTTTACTGTTACAAGCCTTTTATTTAAATTTGAGAACCATCCTAGCAAGAACATAGACTCAGTAACTTGCATTTTATACATAATCTTATTTCTGTTTACATAATTTAATCTTTCTTTTGCTTTTTCTTTCTCACTACTTTTCAATTTATTTTTATCCTTTCAGAAACTTGGAAAATCTTTACCAATCAGGTCTGTAGAACACAGGGCACCCAGACTCTGTGCTTTTAAAAATCACTCCTACTTTTCATGTTGAATAAATGCATTAGGATGCAGTTACTGCATGAAAAGAAATTCAGAGGACTAAAGTACTCATAATGTTTCAGCATGGAACCCAGCATCTGTTATGGTCATTTTTAGTAAATGGCCTTCTGTTTTCTTGATTATTCCTGTGTCATACTCATAAGTCCAGGATAAATTCTAAGATAAATACATCAGAATTTTAAAGAGTTCCTGACGAGTGATGGTTTTATTTGAGTTGCTTTCATTTGAGTACCAGAAATGGTTAATAAATATGTTCTTCCACTGTAATTTTTTTCTAAGACATTTTTCCATTTATAAAAAAAAAAACTGTGGGTACACACTAGGTGTATACAAATTTATGGGTTACATGAGATATTTGATACAGTCATGCAATGAGAGATAAGCACATCATGGACAATGGGGTATTTATCCCCTCAAGCATTTACCCTTTGAGTCACAAACAATCCAATTACATTATTTATTTTGAAATATACACTTAAATTATTATTAACTGTTGTCACCCTATTGTGCTATCAAAGAGTAGATCTTATTCAGTCTTTCTATTTTTTTATACCCATTAACTACCCCTACCTCTTCCCTAACCCCCCACTACCTTTCCAACCCTGGTAACCGTCCTTCTACTCTGTGTCCATGAGTTTAATTGTTTTGATTTTTAGATCCCATAAGTAAGAACATGAGATGTCTGTCTGTCTGTGCCTGGCTTATTTCATTTAATATAATGATCTCCAGTTCCATTCATGTTGTTGCAAATGACAAGATCTCATTTATTTTGATAGCTGAGTAGTACTCCATTTTCTTTTTCTCTTCATGTGTTGATGGACAGTTAGACTGCTTACAAATCTTAGCTGTTGTAAACAGTGCTGCAAGGAACATAGGAGTGCAGGTATCTCTTCGATATACTGATTTTTTTCTTTGGGGTACATACCTAGCAGTGGGACTGCTGGATCATACGGTCGCTCAATTTTTAGGTTTTTGAGAAAGCTCCAAACTGTTCTTCCTAGTGCTTGTATGAATTTACATTCCTACCAACAGTGTGCAAGTGTTCCTTTTTCTCCACATAATTGTCAGTATTTGTTATTGCTTCTTTTTGATATAAGTCATTTTACATGGGATGAGATGATATCTCATTGTAGTTTTGATTTGCATCTCACTGATGATCAATAATGTAGGGCATCATTCAGATGCCTGTTTGCCATTCATAAGTCTTCTTTTGAGAAATGGCTGCTCAAATATTTTGCCCATGTTTTGATCAAATTATTTGATATTTTTCCTATAGAGTTGTTTGAGCTTCTTATATATTCTGATTATTAATCCTTTGTCAAAGGGGTTGTATGAAAATATTTTTCTCCCATCCTGTGGGTTCTCTGCACTTTGCTGTGAAGCATTTTAACTTGATGTGATCCCATTTGTCCATATTTGCTCTAATTGCCTGTGCTTGTGGGGTATTACTTTGAGAAAATCTTTGCCCAGGTCAATGTCCTGGAGATTTTCTCCAATGTTTTCTTGTAGTAGTTTCATAGTTTTAGGTCTTAGATTTAAGTCTTTAGTCCATTTTGATTTTACGTTTTTAATATGGCAATAGATAGGGGTACAGTTTTATTCTATCAGCATTTTATAAATTTCATTATAGAGATCTTTCACTTTTTTGACTAAGTTAATTCCTAGATATTTAATTTTATGTCTGGCTATTGTGAATGGGATTACTTTTTAAATTCCTTTTTCACATTGTTCATGCTTGGCATATAGAAATTCTACTAATTTGAGGGTTTGCTCTTGTCTTTCTAGTTCTTTAAGATGCATCGTTAAATTTTTATTTAAAGTTTTCCTTCTTTTTGGGGTAGGCATTCATAGCTATAAACTGCTTATTTAAATACTGCTTTTGCTGCATCGCATAGGTTTTTGCATATTGTGTTTCCACTATCATTTATTTCAATACATTTTTCACTTTTCTTCTTAATTTTTCATTGACCCGCTGGTCATTCAGGAGCATATTGTTTAGTTTCCATGTATTCATATAGTTTCCAGTATTTCTTTTTTTTATTTTTATTTTTATTTTTAGAATAAAAAGAATGAAAGAGAGAAAGAAAGAGGAAGAGATTTTAGAAAAAGAGAGAAAAGGAGAAAGAAAGAAACAGCAAAAGAAAGAAAAAAGAATGAAAGAGAAAGAAAGAGGAAGAGGTTTTAGAAAAAGAGAGAAAAGGAGAAAGAAACAGCAAAAGAAAGAAAAAAGAATGAAAGAGAAAGAAA
>PVKP010035966.1:0-22811 GCA_004027715.1 Plecturocebus donacophilus | reverse complement strand
CTTTCTCCTCATCAGAAAATTCCTATGGAGAAAAAGTCTTCTAAGTGCAAAGAAATGTGGGGAAGTTTTCAATGGTGATTGAGCTTCATCCATCATCTGATACTTCCTATTAGAAAAAGGCCTTAGGGATCTGAAGAACATGGAAGAGGTTTCAATCCAAACTCTCCATTTTTTTTTTTTTTTTGAGATGGAGTCTTGCACTGTTACCCAGGCTGGAGTACAAGTGGCATGATCTCTGCTCACTGCACCCTTCACCTCTCAGGTTCAAGCTATTCTCCTGCTTCAGCCTGTTACAGTCGTGACACCTCACATGGCCATTGAAGGTTTGTTTATTATTATTTAAAAAGTTTAGCCTGAGCACGGTGGCTCACACTTGTAATCCCAGCACTTTGGAAGGCTGAGGCAGAAGGATCACTTGAGTTGCTTGAACTCAGGAGTTTGAGACCAGCCTGGGCAACATGGTGAAACTCTATTTCTACAAAAAATTTAAAAATCAGCCAGGTAGGGTGGCATGCACCTGTAGTCCCAGCTACTTGGGAGGTTTAGGTGGGAGGATTGCTTAAGCCTGGGCAGGTGGAGGTTGCAGTGAGCTGAGATTGTCTTACTGCACTCCAGTCTAGGTGACAGAGTGAACCCTGTTGCAGAAAAAAGAAAAAAAATTAAATTTTAAAAATAGAGATGGAGTCTCACTGTGTTGCCTAGCCTGCTCTCAAGTGATCCTTGCACCTCAGCCTCACAAAGTGCTGGGATCGCAGGCATAAGCCACCACAACTGGCCAATTTTGTACTGATTTGTTTTTGAGGTCACCCAGACTAGAGTGCAGTGGTGCGAGCATGGCTCACTGCAGCCTCTACCTCCTGGGCTCAAGTGATCCTCCCACCTCAGCCTCCCAAGTAGCTGGAACTACAGGCACGTCGTTCCAGCCTGTAGTTCCACCTTACTACGGCTAATTTTAGAACTACAGCCACCTTACCCAGCTAATTTTCTTGATATTTTTCTAGAGAGGAGGTCTCACTATGTTGCCTCGTCTGGTGTCAAACTCCTGGGCTCTACCGATCTGCCCACCTCAGCCTCCCAAAGTGCTGGGATTACAGGCATGAGTCACCACATTTAGCCAATTCTGCATTGGTTTTTTGTTTTAGTTTGTTTTTGAGGCAGAGTCTTATTCTGTCGACCAGGCTGGAGTGCAATGGCATGATCTCAGCTCACTGCAAACTCTGCCTCCTGGGTTCAAACGATTCTCCTGCCTCAGCCTCCCACGTAGCTGGGATTACAGGTTTGTGCTAACACACTCAGCTCATTTTTGTATTTTTTATATTTTTAGTACAGACGAGGGTCTCACTATGTTGCCCAGGATGGTCTTGAACTCCTGACCTCAAGAGATCCTCCCACTTTGGCCTCCCAAAGTGCTGGGATTACAGGTGTGAGCCACCACACCCAGCCAGTGATTGAAGATCTTCAATTCAGTTGCTCACTGTTGTTTGTTTTTGAGACAGAGTTTCCCTCTTGTTGCCCAGGCTGGAGTGCAATGGCTCGATCTCGGCTCACCACAACTTCTGCCTCCCGGGTTCAAGCAATTCTTCTGCCTCAGCCTCCCAAGTAGCTGGGCTTACAGGCACGCGCCACCACGCCTGGCTAATTTTGTATTTTTAGTGGAGATGGGTTTCTCCATGTTGGTCAGACTGGTCTAAAACTCCCAACCTCAGGTGATCCGCCAGCCTCAGCTTCCCAAAGTGTTGGGATTACAGGCGTGAACCACCTCGCCTGGCCTCAGTTGCTCATTTTTTAATTGGCAAAACATGATCAAAGAGGTTGGGTAATTTTCTCAAGGTGTAGTAGCAGGAATGGAGGCCTTTCTAGGTCTCTTGACTCTATAAATTGTCTGCAGTAATTTTTCTGTGCACTATGATCTCTTTTTGATATGTGGTAGGTCAACTTCTTTTTTAAAAAGTAATTTTGAGGTAAAATCATCTGTTTCTGGTCAAAAGTCAGGTAGCTCAGTCCTTCACGAAGAAGAATGTCTGCATGAGGTAGATTACTCAAAGCGTTCCAGTATAAAAGACACCCCCTCCCACCTCTTGGAAGCCTTCAAATGCTAGAAAGAATGTTCCAGAAGGCCGGCTGTGACTAGAAGCTGAATAAAGCCTGCTTCCTCTGAAAAATAAGATCACGTCAAGCTGGGCAAATCTGAGAGCTATGAACCTTCCTAAATGTCAAAATTGCTAAGGTATTTTTAAAACTCAGAGACTTTTATTGACTTAACGACCGAGAAGATGAAAGCAGGGCAAAACGTGAGGAAATCGTGCTTTTGTTAGGTGTTGAATTGCCGGAGGTGTATGTGTGTCATGAACTGAATTGCGTCTCCCAAATTTATATGTTGAAGTTCTAACCTCCAGGACCTTAGAATGTGACTATATTTGGAGATAGGTCTTTAAAGAAGTTAAATTAGAATGAGGTCACTGAGGTGGGCCCCAACCCAATGTGACTGGTATCCTTATAAGAAGGAGAGATGGGCCAGACCCGGTGGCTCACGTCTGTAATCCCAGCACTTTAGGAGGCTGAGGCAGGCAAATCACCTGAGGTCAGGAGTTTGAGGCCAGCCTGACCAACATGGTGAAACCCCACCTCTACTAAAAATACAAAAAAAATTAGCAGGGCGTCGTGTCGGGCGCCTGTAATCCCAGCTACTTGGGAGGCTGAGGCAGGAGAATCACTTGAATCCAGGCGTCGGAGGTTGCAGTGAGCAGAGGTGGTGCCATTGCACTCCAGCTTGGGCGACAGAACAGGACTTCCACTCGAAAAAAAAAGGAGAGATGGGACCATGCATGGTGACTCATGCCTGTAATCCCAGTACGTTGGGAGGCTGAGGTGGGAGGATCACTTGAGACCAGGAATTGAGATCAGCCTGGGCAACATAGCAAGACCCCGTCTCTCCAAAAAAAAAAAAAAGATTGGGAGTGATATATTAGGACACAGACATGAACAGAGGGAAGAGGATGTGAACACAGGAAGACGGCGGCCATCTGGCCAGCAGCAAGCTAAGGAGAGAGGCCTCAGAGAGAGTCAACCCAGCCGACACCTTGGCCTCAGCCTCCCAGCCTCCAGAACTGGAGGAAATAGATTTCTGTTGTCAAAACCAGGCAGTCTGTGGAACTTTGTCCTGAAAGCCCTAGCAATTAACAACAACATGCAAAAGTCAGCTAGCTCATGCCTTTTCTTTTTATTTTTAGACAGGGTCTTGTTTTGTTGACCAGTTTGGAGTGCAGTGGTACAATCATGGCTCACTGCAGCCTTGACCTCCTGGGCTCAAGGGATCCTCCCATCTCAGCCTCCAGAGTAGCTGGGACCACAGGCATGCACCACCACGCCCTGCTAATTTTTATATTTTTTGTAGAGATGGGGTCTCTTCATGTTTCCCAGGCTGGTCTCAAGCTCCTGACCTCAAACAATCCTCCTGCCTCAGCTTCCCAAAGTCCTGGGATTACGAGCATGAGCCATCACGCCCGGCTCCTTTTTATAATGGTATTGAAACATTCTTTTTTTTTGAGATGGAGTCTCACTCTGTCACCAGGCTGGAGTGCAATGGCACAATCTCAGTTCCCTGCAACCTCCACCTCCCAGGTTCAAGCGATTCTCCTGCCTCAGCCTCCTGAGTAGCTGGGATTACAGGTGCCCGCCACCACACCCAGCTAAGTTTTTGTATTTTTAGTAGAGATGGGGTTTCACCATGTTGGCCAGGATGGTCTCGATCTCTTGACCTTGTGATCCGCCCGCCTCAGCCTTCCAAAGTGCTGGGATTACAGGCTTGACCCACCACACCCGGCCTGAAACACTTTACAAAGTACTGGTGAGTGCACATTACAATTTTCCTTAAGTTCAGCTTTTCTATCTCAGAACTTGCTGACTCTGATTCCCAGGCAAGCCTTATGCATTCCTGGACTCTGTTTCCGCGATGCACTCTGGGTGTGGGACGCAGACACAGCTTTTCAGATACTGGTGCTTAATTAACTCCCAAAAGGCAAGAAGAGAAAGGTCTTTGGGCGAGGCACAGCGGCTCATATCTGTAATCTCAGCACTCTGGGAGGCCGAAGTGGGTGGATCACTTGAGGTGAGAAGCTTGAGACCAATCTAACCAACATGGCAAAACCCCATCTCTACAAAAATGCAAAAATTAGCCAGGCATGACGGCGGGCACCTGTAATGCCAGCTACTCGGGCGGCTGAGGCAGGAGAATCAATGGAACCCAGAAAGTGGAGGTTGCAGTGAGCCGAGATCGAGCCACTGCACTCCAGCTTGGGTGACGGAGGGAGACTCAATGTCAAAAAAAAAAAAAAAAAAAAGAAAAGGTATTTGCACATTTCTGGTCACAGAGGCCCTGAAGATGGTTCTGCTGGGCTTTTACTATTCTCAGAAACCTGCTTGATGCTTGGGAGGAGTGCTGGAAAAGGGGCAAAACCTGATTTTCCTCGTCCTGCGGAAGCACATGGGGGTTGCTGTTCTGTGCTTCGTGAGGCGCTAGACTCCAGACCTGTGAGTCCTCAGGTTTTCCTCCCCTTCTCTGGCCAGCTACCGTCGTCCCACATGCCCTTAGCTCTCAGAGCAACCAGCTCTGCCTACCTTGAAGGAAGATCTGGGGGGTGGGGGTAGAATCTTTATTGGGACCATACACTCTGCAGCCTCATAGGGCCAGTGGGGCAGGAGCAAGGGTCCAGTTGACCCTGATGAAAAGTTTAATAAAGATACGTAGCCCCACTCTAGTTGGGCACAGTGGTTCTCACGCCTGTAATCCCAGCACTTTGGGAGGCTGAGGAGGGTGGACCACTTGAGCCCAGGAATACGAGACCAGCCTGGGCAAAATGACGAGATGCTCCTCTTTCTTCTTCTTCTTTTTTTTTATATGTATATTTTAAAAATTTTATTCCTTTTGAATTTGCACAACACACAGCAGGATTTTCTTGTCTTTTTTTTTTGAGATGGAGTCTTGCTCTTGTCGCCCAGGCTGGAGTACAGTGGTGTGATCTCAGCCCACTGCAACCTCCGCCTCCCGAGTTCAAGCAATTCTCCTGCCTCAGCCTCCTGAGTAGCTGGGATTACAGACGCCTGCCACCACACACCCGGCAAATTTTTATGTTTTTAGTAGAGACGGGGTTTCACCATGTTGGCCAGGCTGGTCTCGAACTCCTGACCTGGTGATCCGCCCGTCTCAGCTTTGCAAAGTGCTGGGATTACAGGCATGAGCCACTGCGCCTGGCCTGAGACAGCCCTCTTTATTTTATTTATTTATGTATGTATTTATTTTTTGAGATGGAGTGTTTCTCTTGTTGCTCAGGCTGGAGTGCAATGGAGTGATCTCGGCTCACTGCAACCTCTGCCTCTTGGGTTCAAGCGATTCTCTCCTGCAGCAGCTTCTTGAGTAGCTGAGACTACAGGCGCCTGCCAGCATGTCTGGCTAATTTTTGTATTTCTAGTAGAGAAGGGATTTCATCATGTTGGCCAGGCTGGTCTGGAACTCCCGACTTCAGGTGATCCACCCGCCTTGGCTTCCCAAAGTGCTGGGATTACAGGTGTAGGCCACCGTGCCTGGCTGATGCCCCTCTTTATAAAAAAAATATGTGAAATTAGCTGGGTGTGGTGGTACATGCCTGTAGTCCTAGTTACCAAGGAGGATAAGGTGGGAGAATTTCTTGAGCCTGGGAGGTTGAAGTTGGAGTGAACCATGATCGTGCCACTGCACTCCAGCCTGGGGGACAGAGCAACATCCTGTCTCAATCAATCCATCAGTCAATAAAGCAATTATTATAATATGATGATCAAAGTGGTCTTATTCAGTTAGCCTCTCACCAGAGCTTAGTGGAGGAGTCTTTAACTCTAGACTGCAAGTTAAAGAAAAGTTTTGAAGAGGTGATGGCAGAACTGAGTTGTTTTTTTTTTTGTTTTTGCTTTTGAGACAAGATCTCCCTGTGTCCCCCAGGCTGGGGTACAGTGTTGTAATCATAGCTCACTGCAGCCTGGAACTCACGGGCTCATGTGATCCTCCCATCTCAGCCTCCCAAGTAGCTTGGGACTACAGGTGCACCAAGATGCCCAGCTAATTTTTTAATTGTTTTGTAGAGACAGGGTCTTGCTATATTGCCCAGGCTCGTCTCAAACTCCTGGGCCCAAGTAATCCTTTCTTTCTTTCTTTCTTTCTTTTTTCTTTGAAACAGAGTCTTGCTATGTTGTCCAGGCTGGAGTGCAGTGGCACGATCTTGGCTCACTGCAACCTCCGCCTCCTGGGTTCAAGTGATTCCCCTGACTCAGCCTCCAGAGTAGCTGGGACTACAGTATGTGCCACCACACCCAGCTAATTTTTGTATTTTTAATAGAGAATGAGTTTCACCATCTTGGCCAGCCTGGTCTTGAACTCCTGACCTTGTGATCCACCTGCCTCAGCCTCCCAAAGTGCTAGGATTACAGGTGTGAGCCACCGCACCCGGCCTAAGCAATCCTTTCTTATTAGCCTCCCACAATGTTGAGATCAAAGGTGTGAGCTACCATGCCCACCCAGGGTGAATTTTTTTTTTTTTTTTGAGAGGGAGTTTCACTCTTGTTGCCCAGGCTGGAGTGCAATGGCGCAATCTCGGCTCACTGCAACCTCCACCTCCTGGGTTCAAGCGTTTCTCCTGTCTTAGCCTCCCAAATAGCTGGGATTACAGGCATGAGCCACCACGCCTGGCTAATTTTTTGTACTTTTAGTAGAGACGGGGTTTCTCCATGTTGGTCAGGCTGGTCTTGAATTCCAGACCTCAGGTGATCCGCCCACTTCAGCCTCTCAAAGTGCTGGGATTACAGACGTGAGCCACAGTGCCCGGCTTTTTTTTTTTTTTTTTTTTTTTGAGATGGAGTTTCACTCTTGTCATTCAGGCTGGAGTGCAGTGGTGCAGTGGCACGATCTCAAC
This sequence comes from Plecturocebus donacophilus, assembly GCA_004027715.1. Classification (NCBI taxonomy): domain Eukaryota; kingdom Metazoa; phylum Chordata; class Mammalia; order Primates; family Pitheciidae; genus Plecturocebus; species Plecturocebus donacophilus. The sequence continues at coordinate 15,873 of PVKP010035966.1, read as the reverse complement.
TCACTTGGAACTCCGCCTCCTGGGTTCAAGCACTTCTCCTGCTCAGCCTCCTGAGTAACTGGGATTATAAGCATGCATCACCATGCCTGGCTAATTTTTTGTATTTTTAGTAGAAACAGGGTTTCACCATGTTAGACAGGCTGGTCTTGAACTCCTGACCTTAGGTGATCCACCGGCCTCGGCCTCCCAAAGTGCTGGGATCACAGGTGTGAGCCATTGCGCCCAACCTGATATTTCTTTAACTATGAGTAGACTTCTCCAGTGAAACTGTCTGGGTCTGGTGAGACCTTTTTCAAGAGTGGGAGGAAAGAGTTAACACAACAGGTCTGTTTCACTCATTTCTCACTTATCTCTGTAGCCAAGGTGATGGCTGTTGGTCAAATCCTGAAAACCGAGCTCCTGGAATGTTCACAGAGCCACTGGTGCAGATGTTGCTCTCCACGCCCAAAACAGTGAGCCCAGAGGAACCAGGCTGTCCGTAGGTTTAAAGTGAACAAAAAGATTCATGATGCTTGGTCAGGCGCAGTAGCTCACATCTGTAATCCCAGCATTTTGGGAGGCTGAGGCAGGTGGGATCACTTGAGGTCAGGAGTTCAAGACCAGCCTGGCCAGCATGGTGAAACCTCATCTCTGCTAAAATACAAAAAAATTAGCCAGGTGTGGTGGCGGGCACCTGTAATCCCAGCTACTTGGGAGGCTGAGGCAGGAGGCTCACTTGAACCTGGGAGACAGAAGTCAAAGTTAGCCAAGATCACACTACTGCATTCCAGCCTGGGTGACACAGTGAAACTTCATCTCGAAAGAAAAAAAAAAAAAAGAAGCTACAGTGAGCTATGATCATGCTACTGCACTCCAGCCTGGGTGACATAGTGAGATCCCATTTCTAAAAAAAAAAAGAAAAAACGATTCATGATGCCTAACCTGGTGGTTCAGGGCTGTGTTTGGTCATATGGCAGGAATGTTGTCCAGGGTGGAGTGCAATGGTGTGATCTCAGCTCACTGCAACCTCTGCCTCCCGGGTTCAAGCGATCCTCCTGCCTCAGCCTCCCAAGTAGTTGGGACTGCAGGCACCTGCCACCACGTCCCACTAATTTAAAAAAATATATTTTTAGTAGAGACCAGGTTTCACCATGTTGGTCAGGCTGCAATCAATCTCCTGACTTCAGCTGATCCACCCTCCTCAGCCTCCCAAAGTGCTAGGATTACAGGCATGAGTCATCATGCCCAGCCCACAATTGTTTTTTTTTAATTTTTTCCCCCCAGATGGAGTCTCCCTACGTTGCCCAGGCTGGAGTGCAGTGGCACAACCTCAGCTCACTGCAACCTCCGTCTCCCAGGTTCATGTGATTTTCCTGCCTCAGCCTCCTGAGTAGCTGGGATTACAAGTGTCCGCCACCACACTCGGCTAATTTTTAAAAATAATAATACAAATTATTAACATTTTATTTAAAATAATAATTATTTTTTAATAATAATACAAACTTTTAGTAGAGACGGGGTTTCACCATGTTGGCCAGACTGGTCTCGAACTCTTGGCCTCGTGATCCACCCGCCTCGGCCTCCCAAAGTGCTGGGAGTGAGCAGGCGTGAGCCGCCTCACCTGGCCTTGAATTCATAGTTTTAATAAAACAATTTCTTGTCTTCATGGTCTCACACAACTAGTTTGGTGATTCCCTGGAAGAACCCTCGTGACTCCAGATAAAGCTGTACTCTAGGCGAAGATTTATTACAGCGGAGGATACAATACAAGAATAGCAGGAAGAAGGATATTACTACATGAAGGCAGGAGAGGTCAAATGTACACTTTCTTATCCTCTCTCTGTAGGGACAGCACAGCTGTATCTTTTCCAGGAGCAAACCGCAAGACCTGTGTGAGATGTCCTCACCCAGGAAATCCCACTTGAGTTCTGGAGTCAAAATTTGTGTGATGAGGCCAGGCACAGTGGCTCACCCCTGTAATCCCAGCACCCTGGGAGGCCAAGGAGGGAGGATTGCTTGAGTCCAGGAGTTTGAGACCAGCCTGGGCAACATGATGAGACCTCGTCTTTATTTAAAAAAAAAAAAAAAAAAATAGGCCAGGTGCAGTGGCTCACACCAGCTCACTCCCAGCACTTTGGGAGGCCGAGGCGGGCGGATCACGAGGCCAGGAGTTCAAGACCAGTCTGGCCAATATGGGGAAACCCTGTCTCTACTAAAAATTCAAAAATTAGCCAGGTGCAGTGGCGCACACCTGTAGTCCGAGCTACTTGGGAGGTTGAGACAGAAGAATCGCTTGAACGTGGGAGGTGGAGGTTGCAGTGAGCCAAGATGGTGCCATTGCACTCCAACCTGGGCAGCAGAGTGAGATTCCGCCTCAAAAAAAAAAAAAAACAGCAGCCATAAAAAAGGATGAGTTCACCAGGCGCAGTGGCTCACGCCTGTAATCCAGCACTCTGGGAGGCTGAGGTGGGTAGATCACAAGGTCAGGAGATCGATACCATCCTGGCCAACATGGTGAAAAACCCCGTCTCTACTAAAATACAAAAAAACTAGGCAGGCGTGGTGGCACACACCTGTAGTCCCAGCTACTTGGGAAGTTGAGACAGAAGAATCGCTTGAACCTGGGAGGCAGAGGTTGCAGTGAGCCAAGATTGCACCACTGCACTCCAGCCTGGGCAACAAAGCAAGATTCCATCTCAAAAAAAAAAAAAAAAGAGAACTTACTAATTCACTCCTGGAAAAATAGCACCAGCCATTGATGAGCGATCTGCCCCCATGACCCAGATATCTCCCATTAGGCTCCACCTCCAACATGGGGATCAAGTTTCAACATGAGACTTGGGAGAACCAAAAAAATCCACACCCAAACCACGGCAAACACATCACAAAGTAATATAATTAACATAATTAGGTACTGGGGGTCTGGCGTGGTGGCTCATGCTTTTAACTTCAGTACTTTGGGAGGCCAAGGCAGGAGGATGGCTTGAGCCCAGGAGTTCAAGACCAGCCTGAGCAACAAAGTGATACCCACCATCTCTACAAAAAAACATTTAAAGAAAATAATTAGGCGAGGTGCAGTGGCTCACAACTGTAATTCCAGCACTTTGGGAGGCTGAGGCAGGTGGATAATTTGAGGTCAGGAATTCAAGACCAGCTGGCCAACATGGTGAAACACTGTCTCTACTAAAAATACAAAAATTAGCTGAGCATGGTGGTGGGCACCTGTAGTCCCAGCTACTTGAAAGGCTGAGGCAGGAGAATCTTTTGAACCTGGGAGGTGGAGTTTGCAGTGAGCTGAGATTGAGCCACTGCACTCCAGCCTGGGCAACAGAGCGAGACTCTGTCTCAAAAAGAAAGAAGAAAGAAGGAAAGAGAGAAAGGCAGAGAGAGAGGAAGGGAGAGAAGGAAGAGAGGGAGAGAGGGAAGGAAAGAAGGAAGGAAGGAAGGAGGAAGGAAGGAAAGGAAAGAAAGAAAGAATCTGATTAATGGGGAAAATCTACATGCATACTGAGATAAAAGGTTGGGCGCAGTGGCTCACACCTGTAATCCCAGCACTTTGCGAGGCCGAGGCGGGTAGATCATGAGGTCAATAGTTCGAGACCAGCCTGACCAACATGGTAAAACCCTGTCTCTACTAAAGATACAAAAAAAAAAAAAAATTAGCTGGTTGTTGTGGCACACACATGTAATCCAGCTACTAGGGAGGCTGAGGCACGAGAATTGCTTGAACCTGGGAGGCAGAGTTGCAGTGAGCCGAGATCGCACCATTGCACTCCAGCCTGGGTGACAGGGAGAGACCCCATCAGAAAAGAAAAGAAAGAAAGAAAGAAAGAAAGAAAGTGCTTTTCAGATTTCTGCTTTTCTGTCAACTAGATGTCCTCACCTGCCAACCGGTCCTGTGGCCGCCACCCAGGAACTAACTCAGCCCAAGAGGACAACTTTGGTTCCCTATGATTTCATCTCCTTGACCCAACCAATCAGCAGGCCCCCTTCCTACCCCCTGCCCACCAAACTATCTTGAAAAAGTCCCCAATCTCCAAGCCATTGGCAAGACTGATTTGAGTAATAACTCCGTCTCCCTCATGGCGTAGCTAGCTTCACATCAATGACACTCTTCAATGCCCTGGTCTTGAGTGGATTTCGTTCGTGCAGCGGTCAGGAAGAACCCCTTGGGTCGTTACAAATATGGAGACATTGTAGAGAACCATTTAAGGGACCCCATCCCATTGAGTGCCATGAATACGGAAAAAAGTCTGTCATTCCATTTACATGTTTTAGAAGTGACAGAAACTCCAAATAAGCCATGTAAGGCCAAGTTGTGCAACAGAATTCAGAATTTATTCAATATTACAGTGTTTGTGTCACAGAGAACATCTCTGTCGTTTATACAGGCAATTTTCCCTGGGGCTCCCATGCTATCGAACTCTGTAACGTTTATGTTGGAGAGAATCCCTGGGGATGGGGAGGAATCGTCAGCATTCCAATGCAGCATCAGCTAATTTGCATGCAACAAAGACCCTGTGGGCCAGGCGCTGTGGCTCACGCCTGTAATCCAAGCACTTTGGAGGCCAAGGCGGGCAGATCACCTGAGGTCGGGAGTTCAAGACCAGCCTGATCAACGTGGTGAAACCACGTCTTTTAAAAAAAAAATTAAAAATTAAAAAAAAAAAAAGACTCTATCAATGCAGAAGCGTGCAAGAGCTTTTGGGAAAGGACAGCTCATTCAACATCAGATAACTCACAATGGAGGAAAATCGTATGTGCGTAATGGATGTAAAAATGCTTTGAGTGGTGCCCAGAGCTAATTAGACATCTGGGATTTTGTAGCAGAGCAGGGCCTTGTGAGTATAATGGATGAGGAAGAACCTGCAATCAGAGTTCCATACTTAGACAATATCAGCTAATTCAGTTGGGACTTAAAATGGTCATACGTAATGAAGACGGAAAACTCGGGGAAGCGTGGAAAATACCGAATGTGAGATCATTCATACTGGAGAGAAGCCTTAGGAGTATAATTAGTGTGGAAAATCACTTGGGGACAAGCTTAGCTTTCTCATCATTGGAGAATTCACACAAAAAGAGAAATGAGCTTGGACAGATCGTGGGAGAACTTGCAGGCGCTAATCAGGCTAATTCATCCCGGAGAAAAACCTTGATGACGAAGAAGGGGAAAAAGTCTTCCAGTTTTTTTCCTTATTGGAATTCAGAGAATCCTCAGTGATATATAGGGAAACTTGCTGGAGGACTTCAGGGTTTATTAAGATGCACATTAAAGCATTAATAGCATTAATCCCATTAAAGTAGGGATTTAAACTTTTTTGTTTCTTTCACCCCAATCAAAGCTTTCATTCCTTACATTTCTATTGAGTGAACAAAGCAACAGCAAACATCAATGGTGCACTGGCTTTGCCTTTCAAAACATCCTACAGGCCGGGCAGGGTGGCTCACGCCTGTAATTCCAGCACTCTGGGAGGCTGAGGTGGGTGGATCACGAGGTCAGGAGATCAAGAGCAGCCTGGCCAACATGCTGAAACTCCATCTCTTCTAAAATACAAAAAATTAGCCAGGCGTGGTGGGGGGTGCCTGTAATCCCAGAAGCTGAGGCAGGGGAATCATTTGAACCCAGGAGGCGAAGGTTGCAGTGAGCTGAGATCCTGCCACTGCGCTCCAGTCTGGCAACAGAGTAAGACTCAGTCTCAAAACAAAACAAACAAAAACAAAACACATCATACAATATGTGGGGTGCAGAAGGACAGCATTGAGAGGTGCTGAGTTTGGTGCCAGAATCTGGCAGTTGCAAATTCTAATACCATGTGGACACACCCGTGGATGGGCCTCACAGATCTGATGAATTTCCAGAGGTCACTTCTCTACAAATGCGGATTATTTGCAGATGGGAAAATGGGGCTGGGGCTGCTTTTTCTCCAGTTCTGAGTAAAATGAAATAATGTGAATTTGTAAGATACGTGAGGAGGATGCCAGTTTTTCTTTGTTTTATATTTTCAAAAACAGAGGTTTTTTTTTTTTTTTTTTTTTTGAGACGGAGTTTCGCTCTTGTTACCCAGGCTGGAGTGCAATGGTGAGATCTTGGCTCACCGCAACCTCCACCTCCCGGGTTCAAGCAATTCCCCTGCATCAGCCTCCTGAGTAGCTGGGACCACAGGCGCGCGCCACCACACCCAGCTAATTTTTTGCATTTTTAGTAAAGACGGGGTTTCACCATGTTAACCAGGATGGTCTCGATCTCTTGACCTCGTGATCCACCCGCCTCGGCCTCCCAAAGTGCTGGGATTATAGACATGAGCCACCGCGCCTGGCCCAAAGACAGAGATTTAAGGAGGATGGGCTAGAGCTCTTGTGTTCAGCTTCTCATTTCATAAGGGAAGAATGAGACATATTTCTTGTGTTGAAGCTACACACACACACACGCACACACAAACCATGTTGTTTGACAGAAGTCAGATGACAAGAAAGCTTTCTCTAGTCCTCATCAACTGACAGCTTCTCTCCTACCAACCTCGCTCCTTGTCCTTGGACCAGCATTCTAAGTCTTCCGAAATACATTCTTGCCTCTCCCTACAGCAACTCTCCCATTGAGTCCTTAATAAAAATGAATTCGGTGTTGTAGATTTCTGGCTCCTCACTTTGCTTAGAGAAGCCAGAAAGAGGCCGAGCACGGTGGCTCACTTCTGTGATCCCAGCACTTTGGGAGGCCGAGGCGGGTGGATCACAGGGTTGGGAGTTCGAGATCAGCCTGACCAACATGGTGAAATCCCGTCTCTACTAAAAATATACAAATTAGCTGGGCGTGGTAGCATGTACCTGTAATCCCAGCTACTTGGGAGGCTGAAGCCGGAGAATTGCTTGAACTTGGGAGGCGGAGGTTGCAGTGAGCCGAGATCGTGCCACTGCACTCCAGCCTGGGCAACAGAGTGAGACTCTGTCTCAAAAAAAAAAAAAAGAAAGAAAATGTAGAGAAAAAAGAAGAGAGGTGGGGGAGATGAGGAATAATCAAAATTGCAGGGGGTGGGCTGGGGGCCGGTGGCTATGCACACAGAGAACGGCAACTGAGGATACCTTATTCCTGAGAATCTAAAACATCACTTAGGTTGATGGCTAGAGAAGAACCAAAAAGCCTAGTTTGCCACAAGTTTAGTTCCAGCTGCCATCAACTTCGTCCAGTTAGTTCCCTTGCTCACGCTCCAAACCTCCGGCATTAAAGCCCCACTGAGGCCAGGCGAGGTGGCTCACGCCTGTAATCTCAGCACTTTGGGAGGCTGAGGCGGGTGGATCACGAGGTCAAGAGATAGAGACCATCTGGCCAACATGGTGAAACCCTGTCTCTATTAAAAATACAAAAATTAGCTAGGTGTGGTGGCACATGCTGTAATCCCAGCTATTTGGGAGGCTGACGAAGGAGAATCACTTGAACCCGGGATGTGGAGGTTGCAGTGAGCCGAGATCATGCCACTGCACTCCAGCCTGGGCAGAGAGAGACTCTGCCTCAAAAAAATTAAAAAAAAAAAAATCAAAAAGAATAAAGCCCCACTGAATTGTTATATTTCATCATTGAGCCTTGTTTTAGGAGATGTCTGGAACTTTCCTGAATATCTCTTTCCTTGTCTGTGTCCCCTAGGCCTTGAGGTTAGGACTCAGAGCTGGGATTCCACTAGGACCAATCCCGATTCTTAATCTCTTCATATGAGCAACTGACCAATCGTTCAATTTCTAATGTCTAAACTTAGGTTGATTTTCCACTGGGAGTTATAGCAAGTGCCACGGGGTTCTGCGAAGGGATGAGGAACGCTTTAGGCTGCAAGTAGCAGAAATCTGCCTAGAAAATGAAGACACGTGGCTTCCAGATCAGTAAGACTGGAAGTGGGGCTTTCAGGATGGGATGGCGGCTCAATGCTGTCACGGAGGACGCAGGCTCTGCCATCCTCAGGCAGAGGATGGTCTTGTTGGCCTTGGTCTTGTTGCCTTATGACTTCAAGATGGTCCCAGCCATGTCCCCATAGGTTTTACCAGCACAGCTAAGTCACCCACCCACTTCTAACCCAACTGACAGTCAAGGGAAGAGTGGCAAGCTGGCTGCAATGACCCACCGGCAGGGGGCAGCCCTGGGCCGGCCTCTCTCGGCTCTTGGTGAAGTCCCAGCTCTGCGCTCGCCCTCTCTGACCCACCGGCAGGGGGCAGCCCTGGGCCGGCCTCTCTCGGCCCTTCGTGGAGTCCCAGCTCTGCGCTTGCCCTCTCCACCTTTATTTTCTTGCTAAAACCAAGCTCACTTTCCCTCCACAACGAGGGGATTTTCTCCACGGCATAGCTCATTTTGAGTCTGCTTCAATCGCCAAGTTTCTTCTTCAGCGTAATTGTGGCCAGCGCACTGGTCCCACCAGGCCCTACTTGACCTCAGATCTTGTGGCTCACTGATTCTACTGTCTGGGTTTTTCTTTTCTTTTTTTTTTTTTTTTTTTTTGAGACAGACTTTTGCTCTGTTGCCCAGGCTGGAGGGCAGTGGCATGATCTCGGCTCATCACAACCTCTGCCTCCCGAGTTCAAGAGATTCTCCTGCCTCAGCCTCCCTGAGGGGATTACAGGCATGTGCTGTTTGGCTAATTTTGTATTTTTAGTAGAGATGGGGTTTCTCCATGTTGGTCAGGCTGGTCTCGAACTCCCGACCTCAGGTGATCCACCTGCCTTGGCCTGCCAAAGTGCTGGGATTACAAGCGTGAGCCACCGTGCCTGGCCTCTACTGTCTGGTTTTTCGGCTCCAGTTTCCAAAAGAGGCCATCTGACTGGCCTGGCTGGCTTTCCCAACATTTTTGAGCCTGATGACTCCAAAACTTATTGGTCAGCCTATATGGGATTCTGGTCCAGTGAACTGTATATTTGGGGGCTGAGGGTGGCAGACAGGCAGGGTCCTATGGCGTGACACAGCTGCCTGTGTAGCGGTTTCCATGGAGGGGCCGGGGGTAGCACAGGTGATGGATGGCGCAGTGGCGTAGAACATCCATAGAAGGTTCTCAGAGCCTAACAACCGCCACCACCATGGCTGGCTGATTTTGTATTTTTAGTGGAGATGGGGTTTCTTCATATTGGTCAGGCTGGTCTCGAACTCCTGACCTCTGGTGATCCGTACGCCTCGGCCTCCCAAAGTGCTGGGGTTACAGGTGTGAGCCACTGTGCCTGGTGGCGCCCAGTAACTGTATGAGAAGACTAGGCTGCTCTGTCGGGGAGGCAGACCCCGTGGAAGAACATGAGGCACCAGTCAAGTGACTGCAAAAGCCATGTCACCCCCATAGATGCTGGAGGGGAGAAGTCCCAGACACAGTGGAGCAGAAATAAACCGGAACACAAGATTCATGGACCCGAGAGCATCATCGCAGATTCTTGAGTCTCAGCGGCCTCAAGGTTTCCATGGCTCCAGAATATCCCCCAATCCCCACAGCAGAAATTCCAGGGGCTGCGGGTGGAAAGCTTGAGTTTGCTCATGAACGTGGCTTTCATAGGGATTGGAAGTGTTCCTTGCCCACTGGGACTTGGAATCTTGGGAAATTTTTGTGGTGTTGACAGGCTGAAGAAGGGGCTGTGGGGGCAGGACTATTTCTTTTCTTTTCCTTTTTTTTGAGACAGACTCTTGCGCTGTTGCCCAGGCTGGAGTGCAGTGGCACGATCTCAGCTCACTGCAACATCCGCCAACCGGGTTCAAGCAATCTCCTGCCTCAGCCTCCTGAGTAGCTGGGACTACAGGCACTGCCACCTCACCCGGCTAATTTATGTATTTTTAGTAGACACAGGGTTTTGCCGTGTTGGCCAGGCTGGTCTGACCTTAGGTGACCTGCCTGCCTTGGCCTCCTGAAGTGCTGAGGTTACAGGCATGAGCCACTGCGCCTGGTCCGTAATTTGTTATCCAATTTGGCCAGGGATCATCATCAGAGAAGGGATTTGAGAGGGCATTTTTTTTTTTTTTTGAGATTGAGTCTTGCTCTCTCACCCAGGCTGGAGTGCAATGGCACAATCTCGGCTCAATGCAACCTCTGCCTCCTGGGTTCAAGTGACTCTCCTGTCTCAGTGTCCCGAGTAGCTGGAATTACAGGCGTGCATCACTATGCCCAGCTAATTTTTGTATTTTTAGTAGAGATGGGGTTTCACCATGTTGTCCAGGCTGGTCTGGAACTCCTGGGCTCAAGCGATCTGCCCACTTCGGCCTCCCAAAGTGCTGGGATTACAGGCGTGAGCCACTGCGCCCGGCTGAGGGTATTCTGGAGGCTCACTGTACATGGTATTCCAGCTTTATCATTCCAGGACTGGAGCAGTGCAGCCAGCGACTGGCTGTCTCCTATGGCCTGGAGAGAGCTGGGTAAATACACGGCCTCTGGCAAGCAGACGGAGAGGCAGCTGGCCAGGGCACTCCCTCTCCTTCAGTCCTGAATGCTCAGCGACCTGCCGACCTGTTCGCCAAGTCAAAATTCAGCGGCAACTAGAAGACTTGGCTTTCTAGGAAATGCAGTTCTCACAGGCAGTCCCAACAGTAAGGACTAGTTCTTACTATCTATACCAAGATACCAAGAACATATTTAACTTACTAGGTTTTTTTATTTCTTTTTTCTTTTTTGAGACGGAGTCTCAAAAAGTCTGGAACTCCTGACCTCAGGTGATCCACCTGCCTCGGCCTCCCAAAATGCTGGGATTCCCAAAGCTGCACCCAGCCAGTAGCTTTTAAAGTTAGAAGAGTGCTCCAAGGCTATATAAAGCTCTGGACTTGGCTGGGCGTGGTGGCTCACGCCTATAATCCCAGCCCTTTGGGAGGCCGAGTTGGGCAGATCACGAGGTCAAGAGATTGAGACCATCCTGGCCGACACGGTGAAACCCCATTTCTACTAAAAACACACACACACACACAAAAGAAGCCAGGCATGGTGGCATGCACCTGTAGTCCCAGCTACTCAGGAGGTTGAGGCAGGAGAATCGCTTGAACCCTGGAGGCAGAGGTTGCAGTGAGCCGAGATTGCGCCACTGCACTCTAGCCTGGGTGACAGAGTGAGACTCCATCTCCAAAATAAAAAAAAATTAGCCAGGTATGATGGCAGTGTGTGCCTGTAGTCCCAGCTACTCAACTCAGAAAGCTGAGATGGGAGGATCATTTGAGCCCAGGAGGTCAAGGCTGCAGTGAGCTATAATCAGCCTGGGCAACACAGCAAGACCCCATCTCTTAAAAAAAAAAAAAAAAAAAAAAAAAGGTACCACTTTGGGAAAATTGCAGACTCTACGCCTAAACTCTACTGGTCTGATACACATGGCAAAACATTTGGTCAGGATTCTAGTAGAATATCAAAGAATTCACAGGGCAGAGGAAAGCTTTGAATATGATGAATGAGGGAAAATTTCCATTCATCTCATAATTCACACTAGAGAGACTCCCGATGAATGGTGCCAGCGGAGGAAAATCCTCAGACAGAGGCGAGCAGTTATGGGAGATGCGAAAATCACAGGGGAGCGTGGAACCCACGTCACAACTTGCGCCCGAGAACATCACACGGGAGAGAAGCTGCGTCCTCAGTGAATGGCGTCCCAGAAAAGCACAACCCCACCACGCGTCAGATAAGCCATTCTGAGCTCAGTCTTTCGAAGGTAATGAATTGGGGGTGGTGATCATTTGAGAAGAAATCAGCCCTTATTCATCAGCGATGATTCCGACTGGAGAGAGGGCGGGTGCTCGTCACGGATGACGAAGCTCTGGGGGTGCTCCGATCACATATAACACAGGAGGCAGCAGGCGGGGCCGAGGAGAGCTGTCGGGGGGGCCTCAGGGTACACATGACATAAAACGTTCACAACAGGAAAATATGATGAAAGGGGAAAACTTAGAAAGTGATTTTGGGCCAGGCACAGTGGCTCGCAGCTGTAATCCCAGCACTTTGGGAGGCTGAGGTGGGGCGGGGGAGGGGAATCACTTGGGGCCAGGATTTCGAGAGAAGCCTGGGCAACATAGCGAGACCCCATCTTTACTAAAAATAAAAAAATAAACCAGGCTGGGCCTGGTGGCTCACACCTGTAATCCCAGCACTTCGGGAGGCTGAGGCAGGCAGATCACCTGAGGTCAGGAGTTCGAGACCAGCCTGGTCAACATGGTGAAATCTTGTCTCTGCTAAAACTCTTCTCTACTAAAAATATAAAAGTTAGCCAGGCATGGTGGTGCATGCCTGTAGTCCCAGCTACTTGGGAGGCTGAGGCAGGAGAATCGCTTGAACCCAGGAGGCAGAGATTGCAGTGAGCCGAGATCATGCCATTGCACTCCAGCCTGGGCAACAGAGTGAGACTCTGTCTCAAAAATAATAAAATAATAATAATAATAATAAAGCAGGCCAGGTGTGGTGGCTAATGCTTGTAATTGTAGGACTTTGGGAGGCCAAAGTGGGCAGCTTGCCTGAGCTCAGGAGTTTGAGACCAGCCTGGGCAGCACAGTGAAGCCCTGTCTCAACTAAAACAGAAAAACATTAGCTAGGCACGGAGCCCTGCACTTGTAATCCCAGCTACTAGAGAGGCGGAGGCAGGAGAATTGCTTGAACCCACTAGACAGAGGTTGCAGTGAGCTGAGATCGCACCATTGCACTCCAGCCTGGGCAGCAAAGCAAGACTCTGTCTCAAAAAGAAAAACAAAGCAGCATGCAGGAAGGTGCGCTGGCGGCAGAACTGAGTGATTGCAGTTACAGCTGACATAAGCCCACGGTTGTCTCAAAACAGAGTGTGGGGTGGCAGGGGCAGGGAAGGAGGCCGGCAGCTGGACCAGGGCATCCGAGCCCGGCAGGTCTTATGGATCCTGGGCAAAGCTGGGAAACTGGTGAGGGGTGTGAGGCTGAGGGCAATGACCTGTGAAGCCGGAGACTGCAACACCAGGGCAGAGCTGGCCAAAGATTTGCCAAATTCGGGCAGAACGGTGCAAGAGTGAGCATGTGAGTTCTGTCTGCTTTTCCTCATGAACAGGGTTTCCAACAGGCGCACTGAGCAGTGAGCAATAAAGCGAGGAGTGAGTAAGGGTGACCCGGGTGGGAGCTGCCAGCGCAGGGGTTTCCAGCTTTGGAGCTGACGTTCCTGAGCACACAGCCCCCTCTTGTGGCCGAGGGCAGTATTGCCGCTGAAGAGACCTGGGGGAACCTCCAGGCTCGCTCATTCTGAAAACACCAATATACAGGCCAGGGGTCGCCTCTGCCGTGTGGACCCCAGATTTCCCACTTATCTCTCTCTCTCTCTCTCTCTCTCTCTCTCTTTTTTTTGAGACGGAGTCTCACTCTGTCGCCCAGGCTGGAGTGCAGTGGCGCAATCTCGGCTCACCCAACCTCTGCCTCCCAGGTTCAAGGGATTTTCCTGCCTCGGCCTCCCAGGTAGCTGGGATTACAGGCATGAGACACCAAGCCTGGCTAATTTTTGTATTTTTAGTGGAGATAAGGTTTCACCATGTTGGTCAGGCTGGTCTCGAACTCCTAACCTCGTGATCCACCCGCCTTGGCCTCCAGAAGTGCTGGGATTACAGACGTGAGCCACGGTGCCCAGCTCTTCCCACTTCTTTTTAAAAAAAATCTGATTAAGGTCGGGTGCTGTGGCTCACGCCTGTAGTCGGGGGTTTGATTACTCCTGAGGTCAGGAGTTTGAGACCAGATTGGCCAATATGGTGAAACCTCGTCTCTACCAAAAATACAAAAATTAGCCAGGTGTGGTGGCATGTGCCTGTAATCCCAGCTACTTGGTGGCTGAGGCAGGAGAATCACTTGAACCCGGGAGGCGGAGGTTGCAGTGAGCTGAGATCGCACCACTGCACTCCAGCCTGGGTGACAGGATGAGACTCCATATCAGAAAAAAAAAAAAAAATCTGATTAAGGCTGGGCCCTGTGGCTCACGCCTGTAATCTCAGCACTTTGGAAGGCTGAGGCAGGCGGATCATTTGATGTCAGGAGTTCAAGATCAGCCTAGCCAATATGGTGAAACCCTGTCTCTACTAAAAATACAAAAATAAACCGATTGTGATGGTGGGTGCCTGTAATTCCAGCTACTCAGGAGGCTGAGGCAGGAGAATCGCTTGAATCCGGGAAACGGAGGTTGCAGTGAGCCGAGATCACCCCACTGCACTCCAGTCTAGGCAACAAGAGCGAAAATCGGCCTCAAAAAAAAAAAAAAAAAAAAAAAATTAATTAATTAAAGAGACCGGGTTTGGTGGCTCATGCTTGTAGTCTCAGCACTTTGGGAGGCTGAGTGAGAAGATGACATGAGGCCAAGAGTTTGAGACCAGCATAGACAACACAGCCAGATCTGTGTCTCAAAAGAAAGAAGGAAAGGGAGGGAGGGAAGGAGGAAGGAAGGAAAAAAGAAAAGAAAAAAAGAGCAGAAGTGACAGACAAGCGGCCCAAGAGGGGACTAAGGTGGAGGCAGGTGCGGGTGATAATCCGCTGCCTGGCCAGCTCCCACATTCTTCCAGACGCGGTGGTGGCCACACCATGCCAGGCTTCTCGAGGGATGCCCTCCCTGCTGCACTCTCCGGACACATCCTTCGTGTCTCTTCAGCTCACACAGACGTGGCCTCTCTCGCCCATGACCTTGGCAGTCCTTACCCCTTGGCCTTTTTCTCACGTGCTCCCTTTCCCTTCAAAGTCAAAGCCCTCTGACCCAGTCACATGGATGGGACTGACCTCTGGTTCTGGGTGATCTAGAGGTCTATTTTTTCTTTTTTTTTTTTGAGACAGTCTTTTTTTTAAATTTTTTTTTTTTTTTTAAAGACGGGGTTTCACCATGTTGGTCAGGCTGGTCTTGAACTCACGACCTCAAGTGATCTACCCGCCTTGGCCTCCAAAGTGCTTGGATTACAGGCGTCAGCCACCACGCCCGGCCCAAGAGAGTCTTGCTCTGTTACCCAAGCTAGAGCAACCTCCGTCTCCCAGGTTCAAGTGATTCTCCTGCCTCAACCTCCCAAGTAGCTGAGACAGGCATGGGCCACCACACCCGGGCTCGTTTTTGTATTTTTAGTCGAGATGGAGTTTCGCCATGTTGGCTATGCTGGTCTCAAACTCCTGACCTCAGGTGATCCTCCTGCCTCGGCCTCCCAAAGTGCTGGGATGACAGGCATGAGCCACTGTGCCTGGCCAATTTTTGTATTTTTAGTAGAGACAAGGTTTCTCCATGTTGGCCAGGCTAGACTTGAACTCCTGACCTCGTGATCCACCTGCCTCGGCCTCCCAAAGTGCTGGGATGACAGGCGTGAGCCACCCCGCCCGGCCGATCATTTCTTTCTTCCTTTCTGGTGTTGATATCTTTATTCCAAATCTCTAAAGTCCCAACCTTCCTGCCCATTAGCCACAACTCTCAGAAATGGACCTCCTTAGGGCGAGGGACACAGCCTCTTCATCTTGATGATAAAAGAGGTGTTTACCCAGCACTGGTTGGTGCTGTTGGCGTAGACTGGCAGCTCTCAAGCTGTCTGGGCTCAAGTCCCAGGCAGGTGGGCCTCATCCAATCAGTGGAAGGCATTGAGAGAAAAGGCTGAGGTCCCACAAAGAAGAAAGAATTCTGCTCCAGACTACCCTTGGACTCAGGCCTGCAACATCAACTCTTTCCTGGGTCTCCAGCCTGCTGGCTTGCTTTGCTGATTTAGGACTTTTAGCCCTCAGAATTGTGTGAGCCATAAGAAATATTACATAAAACTCTTCTCACTTTCACATACACACACACACACGTGTATACGTGTATATACATATATTTGGTGTATATATGAATATACAGTGTGTTCATATATACATATGTGCATGTGTATACAATCTATATTAGTTTTCTCTGGAGAACCCTGAATAATTTGGATTTTGGTGCAGAATGGGATTAACATCCTAACCACATCCTAAATGTGATTAT
>PVKP010035965.1:0-22840 GCA_004027715.1 Plecturocebus donacophilus | reverse complement strand
AAAAAAAAAAACCATGTTAGTAAAGTGAATCCAGCATGGTGATTATGGTTTACATTGGTACTTGCCTGTTCAAAATCCCTTTGCCTTTCTCCTTTCTGAGTGGAAATCAGTTTGATTCTGGAATCCACCCCTTCCTCACTTGTCTTGGGGAAAGCCATCTGATCCCTCACTCCAAAGGGAGATTTGATTGGCCTAAGGATAACTTCCAATCCCTAGACAGTGACTAGTTTAGGAATTAGCATAGACACAATCTGGGCATAAGGAATGCAAGGAGGCATTTTCATAGTCCCTTAGAAAATGTCCTTTTTGCTTTGGTGGGAAAACTTCCTGAAATGACCCTCTTCTGCTAGAAGTAAGTGAGGAACCATGTAGCTCCAGCTGCTACTGAAAGCCTTCCTATGACTGCAAGGAACTGGCACCTTACAACGAAGCTGATATTGAGGTCAGAGGAGCCTGTTAAGCCCTGGATCAACCAATCATGAACCTACCTTAATTTTGTGTCTAGTTAATCAATATATTTCTTTATTGCTTCAATTGATGTGAGTTGGGCTTTTTATTATTTTTAGGGGAAAGCATCCTGACTGATAAAATGACTTGGTTGGGGTTTATTCCAAGAGTGGCAGTATTTTTCTGTATTGGCAAAAATGCTGATATAATTCATTCCATCAATAGGTTGGAGTAAAGGGCAATATGATCATTCAGATATGGAAAAACTCAAGATAATTTGTAGGTTACAGGTTCTTTTTTATTAGACGATGAATAAAAAAGTATTTTTAAGTCCTCTCAGAGAAAACACAAGCATTTGGGGGATGTAGCCATCTGAATGTTGCCCTCTCCTCTCCTTTACTCTCAAGTTTAATCCCTATGAATCTCCTGAGCCAAACAGCTACTGAGGTCTACAGAAAGCTGGATGAAAGCAACATCCTAGGTTTAATTGAACCATCATAGGGCTTTCTCTTCCAGGGGCTATATGATTGCCTGGAGACCAGTTTCAGGGAGCTCAGGACTGACAATGGTGGATATTGGGAAAATGTAGTATTCAGAAATAAAAGGAGCCCCTGGGGAAAATCACTACCTGCCCTGACAAGTGGGCCTGGTTACTGGGCTTCCAGGAAGGCAACAAGCAGCTAAATGGGTCAGCTAAGACCTCTCTGCCCATGAGATGGGTAAGGCACATGGAGAGAGGGATCAGGGAGCCTTCCTCCATGTACATCAGCAAGGATTGACAGCCTTACTTCTTCCACATGTTAACTCTCTGGAATGGAAACTAATTTCGCACCCTCTTCCTGCAGTATTTAAACAATCTTATCTGGATCTTCCACCCAAAGATGCAGCAGCAACAACAAATCCCACCTAATGACATTCAGCAGTCAAAGTCAGAATGATGAGTTGTCACAAACAGAATATATAATCAATAGAATGAAGCTGCTGGAGGAGACAGACAACAATTTGGTGATGAAGAAAAGATCAAATTAGAAGGGTTATTGGCAGCACAGTAAAGAATTTCTGAAGTTAAAAAGCACAGTTTTCCAATTAAGCAATGTAAAAAATAAGTAGAAGAGAAATGTACTGTGAAGACACAACTTAGTTTCCAGGAAGAGCAAGTCCAAAAAATATCCCCATGACCTGAGGGAGAAAAAAGCATATTAAGAGAGTTGATGAAACTTGGAGAATAGGCCTGAAAGTCTAATTCTATAATAAAGCTTCAAAAAGAGGCAATCCTTTAAAAAAACAATAAAAGAAAAGTTGAATTGATATTGGTGGCCTGTTGGAAGAAAGAGTATACTAATTTCCAGGCCACATTGATGAGAAAAGACTCATACCCAGGCAAATCCCAATAAAATTCCTAAATTCAAAAAATAAAAGAGAAAATCATAAAATCTTTAAGCAAAAAGGACAAATCACTTTTCAAAAAAAGAAAAAAAAGATTCAGACTGCTGTTGTTATATTCCATCACATGTAAAGAGAGAAGCTAGTGGAATTGAATCTGTAGATTTCTAAGGGATAAGAACTGCAAGCCAGGATTCTATACCCAGCCAAGATATCCCATTTCATGTGGTAATGAAAAATTTGAGAGTATATAAGAATTCCGAGATTATAAACCTATGTGTTCCCAAATGAGGGATTTTCTTGAGCAAATACTCTAACCAAACTACAAGCAAATCCAAACAGGCATTATGATGGGATAAGAAGATGAGAAGAAATGGGGATGAGCAATGAAACTTGAGATACTTATATCTATCATCAATTCATATCTATCTATCTATCTAAATGACTAAGGGTAGGCTGTCAGTGAATCTGTAATGTAAGTGCAAATATAGATTCTTGAAATTAAAGGGTATACTTTATGGGTAATTTAACAATATAAAAACAAAAGTACTAAATTATCTCAGAAAAACTAGGAACTGGAGTGAAGAAGTGGTAACTAAAATCATTCTCAAACTTTGACTTCAGACCAAAGGGAAGAGGACAAAAATATATTGAAAATATTCACCGATCTTGTTGAGATGATGTGGGGACAGGGGAAAATAGTTCACTGGCAGCCAACTCTGGGAGGGCTCAAGTTGGTTGACTGTTAGATTTCAGAGGGTACCTCAGGGTCCTGGTGTCCCTCATTGACAGCCCAAGCTTTTCTTCCCTCTCTTTGCTGTCCTCACCCTTGTCTGAGGGGACAGAGGGTGCTGGCCATGCAAACTCCACAATGCTCCTTGATCATATGAAACTGCAGGTTTCTATGAGACTGAATGACATGGAATTGCCAATAATTGTGTAATGGAATATTTAACCAGGCCAATAGTCCAAGGCCATCTTCCAAGAACATTACTTTTTTCTTTGCTGTACATTGTGTTGTGCTGCAGATGTTAGTTTTTCTAGCAACTGTTTGCAGATCAGCAGTTGTTCACCTTGGATTGAGGACTCAAGTCAAAATGAATTTCTCTGTATCAGCTGCAACTGGGATTACTTGTTTGTTTCTTTTTTTGTTTGTTTGTAAATTTCCAGCATTCAAGCTGTACAGATTTTCTCAAGCTTGGAGGGACAAAGGAATAAACAGACCCTCCTTGGAACATTAAGATGAATGGTTCCAACTTGTCTGGGCTAATCAAGCAGTCACTCGTTGTCACAATATTTCTGTGGAAATGGCAATTCCTTAGCATTTGCCAACTGTCTTGTAATGTTAGATCTTATATAGATCCAATCTGGAATTTTTTATTTTATTTAGCTTATGAGATTAAATTTAAGGCTAATTTAATAAACCAGCCTTTTTATGTGGAAAAGAGAATTATTTACAATAACTTCTAATATTAATAAATTAAAAATAAACCAACTTCCAACAACAGGGACCGGCTAATAACAATGTCTTCTAACTTCTTTAGAAGTGCAAGTCTTTGAAGTGGTTTTAAAAATATTATCACCAATTCTGAATGGCACATGAAAAAGAATAAATTTTTTTTTTTTCTTGAGACAGAGTCTTACTCTGTTGCCCAGGCTGGAGTGCAATGGTATGATCTTGGCTCACTGCAACTTCTGCCTCCTGGGTCATGAAGTTTTTATGTCTCAGCCTCCCTAGTAGCTGGGACTAGAGGTGCACACCACCATGCCAGGCTAATTTTTGTATTTTTTTGTAGACATGAGGTTTCGTCATGTTAGCCAGGCTGGTCTCGAACTCCTGAGCTCAAGTGATCCACCTGCCTCAGCCTCTCAAATTGCTAGGAGCCACCGTGCTCGGCCAAGAATGAATTTTCAATAAAAATATTTTTAGAATTTTAATCAATGTATTAAGGATTGTATTATAGAGTTTCCTTAAAATACAATAGATGCAATTGGGTTTGAGAAATTATTAGTAAACAAAAGTACATGTTGGTCTCTGCCCCCAGTCCTGGGCACACAGCTCCTACAACCCTTGTAATTTCCTGAGTGATGGGGTGGTAGGAAAATCTTTTGTTCTAATGTTTGGTCTCTGCCTGAGTTTCTGACACAGTGCTCTTCAATCTCTTGGGATTTCCTGGGTGATAGCAGTGTCTGTTGTCCTAATGAGATGACTCTTGATGGGCTCCTGGCTGGGGGCTGGTCACCAGATAGACTAAGCCAGGATTAGAAGCTTGGAGCTTTCAGCATCGTCTCTCTCTCTGGAGAGGGGAAAGGGGCTGGAAATGGAGTTAATAATTCGTCATGCCTGTGTGAGGACAGTGCCATAAAAATCCCTCAACTAGGGGTTCAGAGAGCTTCTGGCTTGGCAAACACATCCCCATGCTGGGGGCATGGCCCTCCCCCAACTCCACAGGGACAAAAGCTCCTGCATTCAGGACTTTTCTTTTACACTTGCCCTATGCATCTCTTCCATCTGGCTATTCATCTGTAGTCTTTGTAATATTCTTTATAATAAATGGGTAAATGTAAGGAAAGCGTTTCTCTGAATTTTGTGAGCTACTCTGGCAAATTAATTGAACCTGAGAAGGGGGCTGTGGGATCCCTGATTTATATCCAGAAGGTTGAAAACACTTAACAACCTACTGCTTGTGATTGGCAGCTGAAGTGGGAGGCAGTCTTGTGGGACTGAGCCCCTAACCTGTGGGATCTGACGCTTTCTCCAGACAGATAGTGACATAATTGAATTGAATTAGAGAATACTCAGCTGGTGTCCGCTAGAGAACTGCTTGATTTTTAGTGGAGAGAAATCGCCACCCATTTTGGTGATGAAGAGTGAAGTGTTCTGTATTGTATCGAGTGTATGAGAGTAGGAAAAGCACTTTGGTTTTTCCTAATAAGAGTCGATTAAGGAGTCCTAAGAAACAATGCACATACATCTTCAATATTTTAACTTAAAACATTTATATATACTTTCATTTGAAAACACTTTTATGTGACATCAATACATGATTAGAATTCTTATATAATATAAACCATATTTACAATGTATTATAATTTTAGTCCCTTTAAATTAGAGGACGAAGTTTGGACATTTACAGACTCACAGATGTGAGTGCAGATTCATTCTTTGAAGATTTTTTGGCAAATTTGCCTATTCCTTTTCTAACTACATTTTAAAAGAAGCTATTCAAAATTAAATACAATAGCTGGTAAAAATAGCATTAATAGGTCTTAGAATAATCATCAGTGGCTTTTAGTAAGTATTCAACTTGACCCTTGGGGACAGGGGTACTCAGCCATGCTGAAAAGTTGTCTGCTACTCTGGAATGTGCATCTTATTGTGGGCATTGCTCAGTGTGTTTACAGAGTAAATGGCAAGCATAGAGCAAACTCGAGCGTGCCTCAAAATCACTGGGAGGGGCTGGGTGCAGTGGTTCGTGCCTGTAATCCCAGTAATTTGGGAGGCTGAGGCAGGTGGATCACTTGCGCTCAGGAGATCAAGACTCCCCTGGCAACATAGTGAAACCCCATCTCTACCAAAAATACAAAAAATTAGTCAGGTGTGGTGGCATGCACCTGTGGTCCCAGCTACTTGGGAGGCTTAGGTGGGAGAATTGCTTGAGCCCAGAAGGCAGAGGTTGCAGTGAGCCAAGATCTTGTCACTGCACTCCAGCCTGGGCAAAAGAGTGAGACCCCATCTCAAAAAATAAAAATCACCTGGAGGGCTGGTTAAAATCCAGATCGCTGGACCCCATGATCTGATACAGATGGGCTGGGGTGGGGCCTGAGAACTTGCATTTATAACAAGTTCCCAGGTGATGCTGGTGCAATTGGTTAGGAATCACATTTTGAGATCAACTGGCATAGGCCACATATGCAAAAGATTAAAACTGGACCCCTGCCTTACGCCATATACAAAAATTAACTCAACGTGGATTAAAGACTTAAATATAAAACCCAAAACTATGAAAACTCTGCAAGACAATCTAGGCAATACTATTCTGGATGCAGGCATGGGCAAAGATTTCATGATGCAGATGCCAAAAGCAATTGCAGCAAAAGCAAAAATTGACAAATGAGACCCAATTAAATCAAGCAGCTTCTGGAAAACACGAGAAACTATCAACAGAGTAAAGAACCTACAGATGGAAGAAAATTTTTCCAAACTATGCATCTGACAAAGGTCTAATATCCAGCATCTACAGGGAACTTAAACAGCTTTATAAGAAGAACACAACCCCATTAAAAAGTGGGCAAAAGACATGAACAATTTTCAAAAGAAGACATACATGCAGCAACAATCGTATAAAAAAAAGTTCAACATCACTGATCACTAGAGAAATGCAAATCCAAACCAACATGAGATACCATCTCACACCAGTCAGTATGGCTATTATTAAAAAGTAAACAAAAAACAAAAACAAACACAAAACCAGATGCTGGTGAGGTTTTGGAGAAAAATGAACACTTTTACACTGTTGGTGGGAGTATAATTAGTTCCACCATTGTGGAAGATGGTGTGGTGATTCCTCAAAGACCTACAGACCATTTGACCCAGCAATCCCATTACTGGGTATATACCCAAAGGAATATAAATTATTCTATTACAAAGACATATGCACGTATATGTTTATTGCATCATTATTCACAATAGCAAAGACATGGAATCAACCCAAATGCCCATCAATGATAGGCTGGATAAAAAAATGTAGTACATATATACCATGGAATACTGTGCAGCCATAAAAAGGAATGAGATAATGTCCTTTGCAGGCACATGGATGGAGCTGGAGGCCATTATTTTTAGAAAACTAATGCATGGACAGAAAACAAAATACTGCATGTTCTCACTTATAAGTGGGAGCTAAATGATGAGAACACATGGACACATAAAAGGGAACAACACATGCCTACAGGAGGATGCAGAGTGGGAGGAGGTAGAGGATCCAGAAAAATAACTAATAGATACCAGGCTTAACACCTGGGTGATGATATAATCAGCACAGCAAACCCTCATGACACAAACTTACCTATATAACAAACCTGTGCATGGACCTATCCCTGAACTTACACAATTTTTTTTTGAGATGGAGTTCCGCTCTTGTTGCTTAGGCTGGAGTGCAATGGCACAATCTCCACTTACCACAACCTCCGCCTCCCGGATTCAAGCGATTCTCCTGCCTCAGCCTCCTGAGTAGCCGGGATTATAGGTGTGCGCCACCACACCCAGCTATTTTTTGTTGTTGTATTTTTAATAGAGATGGGGTTTTTCCATATTGATCAGGCTGGTCTTGAACTCCTAGCCTCAGATGATCCACTTGCCTCGGCCTCCCAAAGTGCTGGGATTACAGGCATGAGCCACTGCGCCTGGCCCAAAAATTAAGGGAAAAAAAAAAAAGATCCACTGGCATAGGCCAATTGAGTAAATTGGTAAGTGGAGGTCAGTGAAGTGACAATCCTCTGTACAGACTTTCTCTCATTTAACAAGTGAACATTGCTGTTTATTTTAAATTAAGCAAGAAAAAGCATAAGTTGTCATGCACATTTTTCCATGATTGGCTTAGGGATTGAACTGCATTAATATGAAGAGAAAGTTTATGTATTAATTACAGCAGAGAGGGTCCTTCTGCAACAAGATCTCAGCACAGGAAGGGTGGGGTGGTTCAGGCTGTTGTTCCAGGTGAATAGGTCCTCCAGATGCCTGGAGATCTGTCTGGGCATGGAGTAGAGAGGGCACCCCTGAATCAAGATATCTGCATAGAGGGGTGGGACGACTCAGCCTGCTGAGCCAGGCAGGCAGGTACACAGTACCTTTAAACACATTACTTCATTTGATTCAACTCTATGACTGTGGCTATCGCAAATTAACATGTAAGGTAATTGAGACACAGAGAGCCTGCACGACTCAGGGTCACATTGTAATAAGTAGATTGAAGGTCTAAAGGTTTTGGCTCTGCAATTAGTTTTGAAGAAGCCTCTCCATCCCCTCTACCAGCACTGTCATACTTCACTGGCTGTAGGTGTCTGAAGTCCTACAGGCTATAGGAGCATGTACAACAGAGGTATCCATATAGGGCAGAGGTCCTCAACCTTTTTGGCACCAGAGACTGGTTTCGTGGAAGACAATTTCCCCATGGATGTTGGGGTAGGGTGTGGATAATTTCAAGGTGATTCAAGCACATTACATTTATTGTGCACTTCATTACTGTTCTTACATTGTTATATACAATGAAATAATTATACAACTCACCATCACCTTCCTGTGCGGAATGTAGAATCAGTGGGAGCCCTGAGCTTGTTTTCTTGCAACTAGACGGTCCTATCTGGGGTGATGGGAGACACTGACATCTGAAACGTGTTGCTTATGTCCAGTCTACTCTACAGTCTCATTTTGGTTGTTGTCACTGCAGAAAACCCTGCTTCACAAGGATAAGATGTTTGAAATGGAAGCATGCGTTTCAGTGCTTTTGTGGCAATGTGAGGATATTCTGCCTGGACTTTAATTCACAGCATACAGAGATTTGAAGTTGCCTCAAACATACTTTTAAGGCCACCAGATACAGCTGTACAATTGAAGTATATCGACTCATTTGCCACTCTAAAGCCTGCCACCAGATGCAGCTTCATTGTCATTTGCCACTCACGGATAGGGTTTTGATATGTGTTTGCAAGCAACTGATTTATTATGGTCTCCATGCAGTAAAAGCTCTTTGCTAAGTTTAATCTGTGTTCGCAGCCGTTCCCCAGAGCCAGCTTCTCCGCCTCAGCTCCACTTCAGATCATCAGGCATTACATTCTCATAAGGAGTGTGCATCCTAGATCCCTCACGTGCACAGTTCACTCCTATGAGAATCTAATGTCGCCACTGATCTGACGGGAGGCGGATCTCAGGCTACAATACAAGTGATAGGGAACAGCTGTAAATACAGATGAAGCTTAGCTTTCTCACCTGCTGCTCACCTCCTGCTGTGAGGTCCAGCTCCTAACAGGCTATGGACTGGGGGCTGGGGACCCCTGATACACAAAATGCCAAAATGAATGTATGAACAGGAGATTCTGAGTAAACCTCAAGTCAAATGGTTCCCAAGAAAACAAGCCATGCACCTGCTTCTGGAGGAGGTACAAGCATACTGAGTCATCCACTAAAAGAGTATTTATGTAGCACTTATAATGTGCATTCACTTTCCAAGGTACCAGAAACTGCAACCATGATTACAACAGACCCACTCCTTTGTTCTGCAGGAACTGAAAATATCTAATGGTAAAGGTAGAAACGTACCAGGTGATTTCTACACAGGGTGATAGACGCAAAGATGAAACAGTTTGGGGTGCCAAAAGGTGAGACGGGCATTGACCTGGACCAGAGGGCTCAGAGGAAGTGATGCCTGAGTTGAGACATGAAAGACAAGAAGGCATTTGTCCAGTCAAGGAGCAGGAAGAATAGAAGGGAGGGGGAAACAGCATGTGCAAAGGTCTAGCGCCTGGGGTGAGTGTGCTGAGTTTGAGGAACTGGAAGAGGTTCTGTTTGGCTGAATCGTGAAAGCTGAGATCCTTACCAGGGAGTCCGGGCTTTCTCTCAACAATAAAAGGGGGGCCAATCGGGGGTTTTAAACAGATACTATTGTATAAGGATCAAGACTATTGTAGCAACCCAGGTGAATGATGGTGGGTGGCCAAAACTAGGTACTGACAAGGGAAAGGTATGAAGATGGATGCAAGAGATCCTTAGAATCTAGAATCATAGCCTGGCATGGTGGCTCACACCTATAATCCTAGCACTTTGGGAGGCCAAGGTGGGTGGATTGATTGAGCTCAGGAGTTTGAGACCAGCCTGGTCAACATGATAAAACCCCATCTCTGCAAAAAATTATCCTGTGTGGTAATGTGTGCCTGTAGTCTCAGCTACTTGGAGGCTTGAAGCAGGAGGATTGCTTGAGCCTCAGGAAGTCAAGGCTGCAGTGAGCCAAGATCATGTCACTGTACTCCATCCTGTGTGCAAAGTAAGACCCTGTCCCCGCCCCCCCAGAGAAAGCATCTATAATCATAAGACCTGATAACTGATTGGATGTGAGTGGTAAGGGAGGGAAGAACCAAGGTATAATTCCAATAAGATGAAGGCCAGCAGCTTCTCAGCTCAGTGTGCCTGCAGGGAAGACAGACACTGGTAGCAGTGTCTACCTCCACCCCCACAACTTCCTTCCACCCCTAGCCTCAGTTGAAGTTCTTCTGTTTTCACAAGAAGAAAACTCCATTCTTTATATAATTCTGAGAATTAGATATTGCTAACTTAAACTACATGGATGAAACTGTAATTCAACCAACTTTAAAACATTGCTTCATTCCTTCATAACACAAAAAAATTTCTGAAACTGTAGACACACAGCATAAAAAACATACAAATCATTAAAATACTTAACACAAATCCATGTAATTTGTCTTAAAGGACCAGCAGAAGATGGACACCACCACTAGGCAGGAGAAAAGGAAGGATTTCATTTGGCATGAACATATTCACGTAAGCTGAAGGCTCTTACACATTAAAGACATCTCCACAGTGTTTGAAGCCATGCAAATGAGAGTGCCAAATATCCAAGCTGGTCAAGTCTCCCCCTCGCTCCTTTATTAAATCTAGCATAGCTATTAATTTACTCAACTAACCTTCAGCCCATGCAGCCCACACAATCATCCTTAGGTCCAAGGCAGAAATCCCAGTGGAATGAGGTCAGGCAGTCAAAGAATCTGAGACATACTACAAATGTCACAAATGCAGAGAATGAATGCTGGCTTATGAAACTGACAAAAAAAAAATGGCTTAGTAGACTATGTCATCTGCTTGGTTGTAAGTCATGTCTGATTCCACGACCCCAAAACTTTCATCACTGTCATTTCTGTCAATCAAGGTGGCATCACTTTTACTCTTCTTCCTCTTCAATGGTTTTCCTTCCTGCAGGTCAGATGGTTCAAACCCAGTCAACCTCACCCTTTGAAGTCCTTTGGCAAGTGCAACCTCAGCCCCACCAAGTTTAGCTGAATCTGAATGATTGGCTGAAGGCAAAAGTCGGTCACTCTGTAGGCTTTTTCTTATTTCTTCTTCTTTAGACTGAAATGTGGTATTAAAGAATGAAAAAGAGTCTGAGTAACTTTCTACAAGTTGCAATTAATGTTGCTTGTATTGAACATTTATGGCTCCTCTACGTCATTATTCAGTTGTATGACAAACATTTTTTGAGAAACTCCTGCTGAAGAAGGTGGACACAGGGCCTGTCCTCATGGAGCTTGCAGTCTGGTCCTTGTGCTCTGAGAGGCCAGTTAGAGAGCTGGGGAATGAAGGCTGTTGGACCAAAGCTGTGAAGGCGGCATCTGGCCAAGGGCACATGGAGGGTTATGGGGGCCCTCAGTGAAAATGCAAAAGGGGTGATGCTGCCTGATGCTCTGCAGCAGCTCCTCTCACTTTAACCCCACACCCCAATCCTGCCTCTCTTCCTGCCCCCAGCCTTAACTGAAGCTTCTCTCTTTTCATATGAAAAACACGCCATACTTCACTTAATTCCAAGAACTGGATGTTGCTTGCTTAGGCTCTATGAATGAAACTGTAATACTCAACCTACTTTATTTCTTTACAACAGGAAGGAAATTGTTAAGAAAAACCACTAAACATGAAACATACAATAGAAAGCATATACGTCATTAAAATATTGTCTGTAGGCCAGGCACAGTGGCTCATGCCTGTAATCCCAACACTTTGGGAGGCCAAGGCAGGAAGATCATTTAAGGTCAGGAGTTTAAGACCAGCGTTGGCTACACAGCGAGACACCATCTCTAAAAATTTTTTATTTAAATTAGCCACATGTAGTGGTGTGAGTTCGTAGTTCCAGCTACTCAGGAGGCTGAGATAGGGGGACCTCTTGAGCCCAAGAGTTCAAGGTTGCAGTGAGCTCTGAGTATGCCACTGTACTCCAGCCTGGGCAACATAGTGAGATTTTGTCTCTTAAAAGAATTAGTAAAATAAAATACTGACTATTGAGTCATACAATTTGTCTTGAAACTGCTGATAGGAAAGGTTTGGCATGAGATCACTTTAGCAGACAGCTAACCTCTTAAGTCTAGAGCATCTGAGAACTCAGTACCTTCCTGCAGTCTTCGGCAGCCTGCATCTTCTCCTCGATGTCCTTCACTGTGAAACCCTTCTCTTGCTTTTTGATCTCGAGTTTTTTTAGTCTGGCAGGTGGCTTTCTCAATGGCTTCTCAGTCATATTCACCTGGAATAAAATATATTTTTTTACATGGAGAAACAACCATATTCACTGGCAAGAGGAGAAGGGCAAAAGAGTTAGAATAAACAGTTTAAAATGTAAATTCTAGGCTGGGCGCAATGGCTCATGCTTGTAATCCCAGCACTTTGGAAGGCTGAGGTGGGCAAATTGCTTGAGCCCAGGAGGTCCAGGCCAGCCTGGGCAACATAGTAAAACCTTGTCTCTACGAAAATACAAAAACTTAGCCAGGCATGTTGGCGTGTGCCTGTAGTCTTGGCTACTTGGGAGGCTAAGGATGGAGGATTGCTTGAGCCCAGTTAAAACACATGCTCTGAATGAAGAGATCCCCGAAACAGGCTTTGTGTGAGCAACATGGCTGTTTAGTCACCCAGGTGCGAGTGGGCTGAGTTCAAAAAGAGAGGCAGAGAAGGGCAGTGGGATAGGAGTTGGTTTTATAGGTTTTATGGGAAAGTCACAGAAGTGATAGTTCAGGGTGGCTTTTGCAAGCTGGGAGGGGGTCATAGGGTCTGGAGTCATGAGGTTGACCAAGGTCAGTTACAAAGTTCAGTTGCCTTATCAGTTGAGGCAGAATAAGGAACAATAGAAGTATGTCTCAAAGTTAATTAGGGACTGCAGGGGTTGATCATTCTCCTTTTTGTGATTTTCCAGTCACTTCAGACTTTCTAGTTCCAGGAACTCATCTGGAGTGTACGTGTAGGTCACAGAGGTTACCATGGCATGGTCCATGGTGCAGTCAGTTAGCCTAAAAGAACTTACACCCAGAAGTTGGAGGTTGCAGTGAGCCAAGATCATGCCACTGCACTCTAGCCCTGTTGACAGAGTGAGACTCTGTCTCAAAATAAATAAAAAGTAAATTCTAAAAATCAAACTTTCCAGAGTCAGATTACAAAAACGACAATGTGAAAGTTGGTAACAACAGAATTATAAAGATAATATCTATTAGATGCCTTAAAAACACCAGTCTATTATAAAAAAGGCTCTACAAGTACAGGTGTTCTCAGACTGCATAGAAGAGGACCCCTTAGAAGGAAAAAAATCTTGAGAATGAATATAAGATGAAAAGCAGTGGATAATGGGGGTAAATTTATAGTTCAAGGTGCAAAGTTCAACCTGATGATTTTATAATATTCCACAAGCTACAAGTGACTTTCATCTGGGATAGAGATTAGTTTTCATTGCTTCTGATTTTGTGGTAGAAAGAGATAATCAACGATTACGGAACAATAACTCTGTGCTGAGCTTTGCTGGAGGAACTTGACAAATATTTTCATGACAGCAGAGAAAAAATTCCAATTCATACAATCAACTACCCTTTCAACAGTTCAAAGCAGTAATAGTGATTTTCTAATTATAATTTCTAGTTCCAAAATAAGTAAAATTGTCATAAAGAGTTTATGAAGAAAGTTTTAATGTATATGTTTTTGTTTTAAAAATTAGTTTTGAGGTAATATAGATTGAAACTGATACACAAATCATCTCCGAATCCTCTATTTAACCACCTAGCCCCCAATCCCAGTCCTGAGCATGAAGCTTTATAAAGAGTTTAGTGTGTGTCTTTCCAGATATCTACTCTGCACATGTATGTATATACATATATATGTGTTAAGGATATCTGTAGTGATAAATGGAGTTATACTATACACACTGCTCTGCAATTTACTTTCTTCAATTAACTTAATATGGGCGTCTTTCTAGGTTAGTATATATAGATTTATTACAACTAGGTAGGGGGTGGTTAACTCCAAGGCTGCATTATAAAGTGAACTGAATATTGTTCTAATTTCTCTAAAGACTTTTTATTAAAGACAAAAGAGCTATTAATATTCACTGTAATTTCTAAAAGACTATCTCTAGACTATAATGCTGTAGGTGCTGAGAAAATAAATCAAAGAGAGAGTTTAGCAGAGTAAAACAAATCACCAGTCAACCCTGAGCTTGAATTCTGGCTGGCCTATGGGAGGGACTCTTGGTCTGTCACCTAGACTGGAGGGCAGAGGCGTAATCTCGGCTCATTGCAACCTCTGCTTTCCGGGTTCAAGTGATTCTCCTGCCTCAGCCTCCTGAATAGCTGGAATTACAAGAGTGCGCCACCATGCCGAGTGCTTGAATTGACTTTCTATGATTCCTTAAATTAGACGGCGTGGTGGCATGTGCCTGTAGTCCCAGTTACTTAGGAGGCCGAGGCAGGAGAATCGCTTGAACCCAGGAGGCGGAGGTTGCAGTAAGTGAAGATCACCCCACTGCACTCCAGCCTGGGCAACAGAGCAAGGCTCTGTCTCAAAAAAAAAAAAAACATTAAAAATTAAAGATCCAATAATGAAATGCCAGATTAGGCTATACATGGGAGCCTGAATCTTGACTAAAATTCTGAGATCAGTAGTTCTGAGAGAAGTTGGATTTTCTGTTTTGGTCACCTCCTCCCTGTTGTTTAATCCTAAAATGATCCTCCCCATAGACGAAGGTAATCCTATTTGTGCAACCCATGTTCTTTTTGAGTTCCACATTTTAAGTAAAAAAATAAAAATCCTGTAGAAAGATACCTGTATTCTTTACAACTGAATGTTATGAAGTCAGAATTTATCAAATGTTGGCACTGAAAAATGTTAACAATGTGCCAGGCACAGTGGCTCACATTGTAATTCCAGTACTTTGGGAGGTTGAGGCAGGTGGATTGCTTGAGTTCAGGAATTCGAGATCAGCCTAGGCAATGTAATCAGACCCTGTTTCTTTTTAAAATTAAAAATAAAAAAAGATAACAATGACCACCTTATGCTTAGAGAGGTGCTACCAGTAGAAACAACAACAAATCAACAACAAAATCAACCTACAGAAGTTACCAGTTCAATTATTTTCTTAAAGAATACTTTTAGAGGACTGCCACGTTCAAAATGCTACAATTAGATTTGAGTCCTGTTTCTAGCTACTAACTTATATATTTTCCTTCTTACATACACTGTGTATTCCTCAGAGCTTTCTTAATTAACTATTGACCGAGGGATGAACCTGTCTTCATTTTGTTCCCTTAAGGGAGTCCTGTGCATAGAATAGGCCAAAGCTTCCTGCAGAAGATCCCTTCATTCTTGTTTTGTCACCGTTAGACCTCCTGGGGAAGGTCACTTTCATCATTAACTGGTGTTATTGAGTCCTAACTCAGTCAACTTCCTCCTCCTTAAAAAACTCTCCATGAAGTTCAATAAATAATGTTAGAGACTCTTATGCAATGTGAACAAACTCTCCAACTACACTACAGGTTACCAAGTATAGAAGTCGCACAGAGAAGGGAAAAAACTTTGACCAGACACAGAAGTCAATTGTGAATTCAGAGTCTCAGGTAGGGAGACCCAGGACGTGCTAAGTGGCAGGGAGAAATGAATTTGGGATAAAAGATGAACTCAATAATACCTATGTGGATAAATGAGAGCCAATCATATCTCTCTAAAGAGGTCTATACAAGTCCATACACATGTTGACATATGTACTTAAAACCAATGTTTACAATATAGTCACTTGTCATTCGAATGTTTAAAAATACACTGATTCACTCAACAATCTGATACTTAGCTTCTTAATCTTCTATTTCTTACATATCATTAATTTTTTTTTTGTTTTTTTTTTTGTAGAAATGGAATCTCACCATGTTGCCCAGGCTAGTCTCGAACACCTGGCCTCAAGGGAATGCTCCCAGCTTAGCTTCCTAAAGCACTAGGATTACAAATGTGAGCCACCATGCCTGGCACATTTTAACTCTTATTTTTTCATTGTTTGGGTTTTTTGTTTGACAGAGTTTCGTTCTTTCACCCAGGCTGGAGTGCAGTGCTACGATCATGGCTCATTGCAGTCTTGACCTTCCAGGCTCAAGTGATCCTTAAGCCTCAGCCTCTTAAGGAGCTGGAACTACAGGTGCACACCACCATGCCCAGCTAATTTTTTGTAATTTTATTTTTGTAGAGATGGGGTTTTACCATGTTGCCCAGGGTGATCTCGAACTCCTGGGCTCAAGCCATCTGCTTGTCTTGGTCTCCCAAAGTGCTGGCGGCATGTGCCACTGTGCCTGGCCTGATTTTAACTCTTAAGTAAACATTAAATATTCTAGCATAAACATTCTTGAAAGCTGGTTATCCAGAGAGCACTGTGGAATTACTGCGGTATTCACCAGCAAGCTTTTGATAAAAATTAAGAAAAAAGACAAAGGGATTCTGTAGTGGACCCAGATCCTCCCCTGGACCTCTAGGGAGAGACTGGCTTTCAGGCAATGCCCCTGATTTAGAAGGGGGAACTTCATGAAGGTAAACCCTCAATTTTCAACATCCTTTATTCAATTTCACTCTATATAACTCAATGAAAGATAATGACTTGGCTAAGAAGCTGCCAGATCTACATCTGAAATGCCCTTGTATTTAAATACACTATTGGCCCACATAAGAAGTCTTATTTTTAAACTATTCTTGGCTGCATGGCTAGTTCAGTTGGTAGAGCATGAGACTCAAAGCATTTTCACTTTTATTCCATTTTTCCCATAATATTTTATTTAGAAGAATGTTTTTCCCGCGAGCAATGAAGAAATCATATTTACATGTCTGTTAAGATTCACCACATTTTAGTAACTGCTGACATCATAATATCTTTTTTTTTTTTGGCCATCCCTTTTTTGCTTCCCTTGACTTCTTATTTTGTTTTTAGCCAATTTTATCAGGTCCGAGTTTCAAAAAACTTATTAAATATTAAATAGTTCAAATTATTAATATTATTAATAATTAATATTATCTAATAATATTTCCATTCTTAATATGGTTCCACTCTCAGTCCTTCAATATTCATTCTCATCCTTTTACATTGGCCTCATAACTCTTCCCAAAATATGCAAGACACCTGGTGTCTGACACACATATGTTCTCAGCTACCCCTGAACTGCAAGGTTTTATCTGTGACACAGAAATTGCATCTCTTTTTTATTTCCTTAGGCTTCCTGAGTATAATCTTAGTTCCTATTCCTGAAATGGTATATTTTCAGGAATATTTCAGAATTCTCTTCCACAATGAATAGGGAATCAGGAATGATTTCAAAAGCTTTAACCCTTGCCAGCTTTGGTAATGAATTTCAGAGCTTTGTGGACAGTTCTGGTGAACCTTCAGGGCAGTAGTTCTCAACTGGGGCTGCCAAAAGGAACTGCCTGGGAGCTTTCGGAGGGGTAAAAGCAGGGTCACATGCCCAGGCTGTGTGGTTGGAAGTGGGATCTAGACACTGGGATGTCTGAAATATCCCCAGTGACTCCAATGTACAGGTGGGTTAAGGACCACTGTACTAGGTGTGTGCTGCTGCCTGGTCTGTTTCGAGACTGGCTTATGTTGGGATGTCTTGGCCTAATACCAAAGCCAGAAAAAAAAAAAAAAAGAATTGCGCTATTCCCACAGCCTGCTCCATTTAAATCCTTTTGAGAATGTTCTCAACAACCATTCTCTGCCCTTATAATATGAAAAATAGTCTTCATCTTTGGTTCACTTAATGATGTTATTAAAAGTCCAGGCCATAGTTATTTTTTAAAAGGTACATCTCTTTCACAAGGTAGTTTATATTAATTAAACTTGCAGGCTCCCTTGCAAGGTCTAAGTCAGAACTCATTCATCGCTGGCAATCGAATCACAGAAAATATTTTAATGTGATTTCTACTGGCGTATGTATGTAGACATCAAGGTGTCTATAGCATTTCCCTTAAGAAGACATTGCTTAGCTACTGGATGTTTCCATAATCTGTCTCCCCTCGGACTTGCTTTACTTTTTCCTTTTGACATGCCTTCTTTTTTTCTGACCCCTAGAGACTCACCTACAGCTAGAAAAAAAATATATTTCCTCTCCCCTTTGATATTAAAAACCTATCCTTCTTTTAGTACTTTCAAATAAGATAAGGCACTCCAAAATGCCTTGTATCATGATAGCGTTGTACAAATGTAAATTGTCATTATGCTGGCATTATCTCTTCATTATATGATTCATTTTTACCTTCCTTTCCCCCCACCCATCACATCCGCTTATTATTGGCAGCCTGATAATGTTATTCACAAGGTTTGGCAATCTCCTTTCCTTTCCCCCAAATACTTTCTGCAGGATTTATTTTCCTTTTTCAAAAGAAAATTCCATTTGGCTTTTAGTCATGAGTTCTCAACATTCCCTATACACAAAGAAGGAAATTAACTTTATTCAAACACTAAATGACTCAGTCGAGGTGGGAAATTTGATTTAAATAATGAGTTCCTAATTCCTAATGGACTGTTTTCCCTACAACAGAGTGATAGACAACCATTAAGGAGCCTTTGGTGTAATTTCTGGTCTCTGTTCTCACCATTTCCTTTTCTTTCTTTTCTTTTTCATTCATTTTTTCTCTGGCTTCTTTGATTCTTTTTTTCACTTTCTCTCTTGTGCATGTACTTCAAGGACTACTGGTAGTGCCTCGGAGCATTGGCTTTAAAAAACAAAAAACAAAAAAACCCAAACAAGAAAACAAAATAATAGCAACAACTAAATCTGCTATCTTCTTCACAGGTTTATACAGAACTTATTTAAAAATTCACAACTTGGCCGGTGGAGTGGCTCACGCCTGTAATCCCAGCACTTCAGGAGGCCGAGGTGGGCAAATCACCTGAGGTCGGGAGTTCGAGACCAGGCTGGCCAACATGGTGAAACCCTGTCTCTACTAAAAATACAAAAATTAGCTGGGCGTGGTGACACATGTCTGTAATCCCAACTACTCGGGAGGCTGAGGCAGGAAAATTGCTTGAACCTGGGAGGCGGAGGTTGCAGTAAGCTGAGATTGTGCCACTGCACTCCAGCCTGGGTAACAAGAGCAAGAATCTGTCTCAAAAAAAAAAAAAATTAGAACTCTAGATTTAGCCAAGCTAGTTAAAATCAGAGTAAAAACATTATTCATGCTGAGGAAAAACAAATAAAAATAATAGTACAGCGATTTCTAGAATTCTATTTAATTCCTCATGTTTGATTTTGGGGTGTGCATGTGGATAAATGTATAGCCATATGTGTTTTAGCTTTGGCATTTAGGCCTATTTATTTTCTTTTTTAAAGTTTTACCTTATTTTTAATTGACATGTAATTGTACATATTTATAGGGTACAGTATGATGTTTTGATACATGTGTAATGATCAAGTCAGGGTAATTAGCATATCCATCACCTAAAACACTTGTCAGGCTTATTTTCTTACTGAATAAATCAGAATTCAGTTTTACATTTCTAATGGCCTGCACAATGCCTATTACATAGGCAGTATTCAAGAAAAATTGTTGAAAGAATTAAAAAATGTTATTCAGTAGGGCCTATTATTTCTCAAATTTAGGAAAACCCAATATATGTTTTACTGGATTAATTAATCATTAATAATTAGAGCAGTTCCTGAGTCCACAGAGAAGGATGGCGTATTAGTCGGTTGTCACACTGCTATAAGGAAATACCTGAGACTGGGTAAGTTATAAAGAAAAGAGGTTTAATTGTTCTGCATGGCTTGGAAGTCCTTAGGAAACTTACAGTCATGGTAGAAGGCACCTCTTCACAAGGTGGCAGGAGAGAGAATGAGTACAAGCAGGGGAAATGCCAGACACTTATAAAACCATCAGATTTTTGAGACTCACTCACTATCAAGAGAACAGCATAGGGGAAACCACTTCCATGATTCAATAACCTCTACCTGGTCCCGCCCTTGACATCTGAGGATTGCAATTAAAGGTGAGATTTGGGTGGGAGCACAGAACCAAACCAGATGAGATGGTGTGCAGAAGTGTGGCGGGATTTTAAGAGAAAAAAATCTGACTTAAATAAATGCTGTCATTCATATTGTAACTTGCATTTGCTGGGAATAATGACTCATGATCAATCATACTCTATTGCTACTTTTAACTATAAGATAATGTTAATTAAAAAATTACTTGCCATGACATCATATGATTCTCCATTTCTAAATACTTTGCTGTGGCTTTGTATTATTCCTTGAACAATTAGTTCCTCCAGGATATCTGATGACTTCTGTTGCTCTCGAGTCTCTAGGGGTTTGGGTTTATTGATTAATCCATTGGTCACTAGGTCTACCAAAAAAGAAGAAAAGAAAAAAGAAAGCAAAATTTAAGAATGAAGATTTTTTTCAATCAAATGTTAAATGGATGCCTTATAAACCATGCTACTTAATTAGATCTTAGTTTCAACAATTAATACATTTCTATTATAAGTCTTTGTAATCTTTTGAAGTTCCAATTCTTCATGTCCTTACAGAGTATACACATCAACATAATATACTATTTACTTAGCAGATCACATATTAAGATAATGGAAAGTTCTATTGTAACAACACTTAGACACACTTGGGTAGGACAACATTGGTTTGCTGGACTAATTATGAAGCTAAACCACAGCTAAGAATCAGATATTCTTTTGGTGATTCTTTGAGTTGTGGTTTGGTTTCCATGCTTTGTATACAAAGGATAAACAGTGTGATGTTGCCAGGAGACTTCTAGTTCTGCAACCCTAAGTTTATAATTACGCCATCTGCTAAGTCTACATAAGTAAAAGAATGCCTTTTTGAAAAGAGTCTTTGAACCAAATCAGAATTGGAGTTAGAGTGATATCAGCTAAATATTCATTTGTCATTCTAAAAATGAGCACTGAAACAGTTTACAGGGGAGTCTTTATAAGCCACACTAATGAGAGAGGCTCCCCCATTACAAACCATTCAGTTATATAAATAAACAAATAGGCAGTCACGTTTATGCCATCATGTTATAAAATAAAGGGCGCTGGCCTGTTGGGCCAAAGACAGTTTTGCTTTTCCTGTCGGTAACAGTGCAATGGGAAGTCCTGAGAAATGAGCTATCTTCTATGCAGCCATCATCAGGAAGTCCTGGGAATAACCAAGTCCATTCCACTTAGTGGATGGCATCTTCCTATGAAAATTTCTTCCTTCCTTCCTTCTTTCCTTCCTTCCTTCCTTTCTCCTTCCCTCTCTCCTTTCTTTGTTTCTTCTTTCTTTCTTTTCTCTCTTCTTTCTTTCTCCCTTTCTCTTTTTTTCCTTTTCTCCTTTTTTCTTTCTTTCCTTTTTCTCTCTCTTTCCCCTCCCTCCCTCCCTTCCTCCCTTCTTTCCTTCCTTCCTTCCTTCTTTCCTTCCTTCCTTCCTCCTTCCCTCCCTTCCTTCTTTCACTCTTGTCACCCAGGCTGGGGTGCAATGGTGACATCTTAGCTCACTGCAACCTCTGCCTCCCAAGTTCAAGCCATTCTCCTGCCTTGGCCTCCCAAGTAGCTGGGACTACAAGCTCCTGCCACCATGCCCAGCTGATTTTTGTATTTTTAGTAAAGAGGGGATTTTACCATGTTGGCCAGGCTGGTCTCGAACTCCTGACCTAAGGTGATCCACCTGCCTTGGCCTCCTGAAGTGCTGGGATTACAGGCATAAGCCACTGCACTCAGAAAAAATTTCCAGTCTCAATGGTTAGCAATGACAGCTTTTATGAATTTGTGCTGGGAAGCTAACACACACACACACACACACACACACACACACCCCAGATGTCTCTCACTTCAGCATATTAACCTGTTCGATATAAGAGATTTCTAGGATTGGCCCTGCATGTAGCTCCAACAGTTTTCCTCTTATCTCAGTATCTATCCAGTGCTGTTTTTCTACTCTTGCAAGTGTTTGAAACAGAGATGCTTCTCATTTTGCTTTGTACAGTTTTGGCACCGGGTAATAAAACATGTCATATGGGGAGGTCAACTAGAAACTTGAAACAACGGAGAAAATTTCAATGAAAAGTTCAGCAGTGAATCCCCTTCAAGGAATTAGAATGATTTTTTTGGTTAGAAGGTGGGCTTGTCTGGAAGGGTCAAAAGAATAATAATTATTTGAGAGAGATCCAAGATGGCCGATCACTAGCAGCTCAGGATTGCAGCTCCCAGTAAAAGTGCACAGAGCCAGTGGACGCCACACTTAAGATAAATTTTTGCTGCCCACAGACCAGGACATTCCCAGCGGAGGAGCCCCACGGGTCACCAGCGCGACCCTTTTGGCTGGCGTGGCTTTTTTGCTGGCGCCTCGGCTCGGCGGCTCTTGGTGCGGAGTAAACGGGACTGAGTCTCCTTTTGGATGATGTTTGGCGCTCTGGGAAGTCAGAGCAGTCCATCCAGCTGACTGAAAAAGGGACTGAGAAGCCAGACCGGAGACCCCCGGGCAGAAAAGCACCACGAATCTCAACGCTGCTGTTTTGGCTAGCGTTGCGAGTCGCACAGTGAAAACTGCATAGATTCCGGAGCTGGGAATTAACAAGCTGGACGTCCACTCAGAGACCTGATTTGAAAGTGGGTAATTACAAAGACGACAGATGGATAAAACCATAAAGATGCCAAGAAGCCACCGTAAAAAAACTGAGAACAATCAAAATCAGAAAGTCTCTCCTTCTACAGAGGATGCTGGTTCCTCATCAGTAACGGAACAAGGCTTGATGGAAAACGAGTGTGAAGAATCATCAGAATTAGGCTTCAGAAGGTGGATAATAAGAAACTTCTGTGAGCTAAAAGAATATATTCTAAACCAATGCAAAGAAACTAATAACTTTGAAAAAAGGTTTGACGAAATGCTAACGAGAATGGACAATTTAGAGAAGAACATAAACGAATTAATGGAGCTGAAAAACACAATACGAGAAATC
>PVKP010035964.1:0-22842 GCA_004027715.1 Plecturocebus donacophilus | reverse complement strand
ATTTTGCTTTCTTTCTTCATGAATTTGGCTACTCTGAAGTCAAATTGTACCTTAGATAAGGGCAATCATATGATATTTGTCCTTTTGTGTCTGGCCTATTTCACTTGGCATGTTTTTAAAGTTTGCCTATATTGTGGCTTATGTCAGAATTTTTTCCCTTTTTAAGGTTGAATATATGCCATTGTGTGTGTGTGTGTGTGTGTGTGTGTGTGTGTGTGTACATATGTGTCTGCACACATTTTGTTTATCCATTAATTCTTTAATCAATATCTGGGTCATCCTTTTGGACATTGTGAATAATGCTATTATGAACATGGATGTCCAAATTTTGGTTCAAGTACCTTCTTTCTTTTGGGTGTATACCTAGAGATGAAACTACTGGATTATATGCTAATTCTATTTTTACATTTTTTAAGGAACCTCCCTAATGTCTTCCATAGTAGCTGCACCATTTTTCATTTTCACCAGCAATGTACAAGAGTTCTAATTTCTCCATATCCTTGGAAACCATTATATTTCATCCCCAACCTTACAGACAAGGAAACTGAGGCTCACAGAAATGACGACTTCCCATAGTTACATAGCTACTGAATATCAGATCCCACGTGGGAAGTCAGGATTCCTGACCTCCTGCCTTCCACACTTCCCCAGTCCTACAGCTGCCTCAGTCACAGAACAGCAAAAATAGAAGCCTACCGAAACCCAAAACAAGCACAACCCAAAACAATTCATCCAGGGAAGAATTTGTATCTGGGAGTTACCACCCCAGTTATTCTTGTAATGGTGACAGCTCAAAACACACTGTTGCTAGGAACGCTTGAAATAAAAATGTGCATGTCCAATGGCAAGGTTGATCCTGTTGACTTAGCAAACATTTCACCATTTCACTCTTTCAGTTTAATGAATTAATGAATTAATGAATTAATCTGGAATTCATTAATTTGTTAACTAATGAATTAATTAATGAATCTATAATTCATTAATTCATTCAACAAGCATTTACTGAGTGCCTATTGGATGCCAATCATACTTTTAAGAGCTGTGAACAAGACTTTCAAGCTTTCTCCTCTCATGGAACTCACATTCTAGAGAAGACAGACAATAGAAAAGCAAGAAATTGGATCATTTCAATGTTATAAGCACACTGAAGGATATGAACAGGGTGATGGGACAGAGTGACAAAGGCGGGTGGAAGAGTGATTTTAGATACTGTGAGGCCTGTCTGGAAAAGGTGGTGTTTAAGCTCTCCACATGAAATCTGGTAGAAGAACACGTGGGCATATAGAAGAGCAATGTAAAGGTGTTAAGGTAGAAAGAATTGGAATGTTCTAAGAAAATCAGGGTGTCAGTCTGGTGGGACCATGAAAACAAAGAATGGAGAGTAGAG
Source organism: Plecturocebus donacophilus (assembly GCA_004027715.1). NCBI lineage: Eukaryota > Metazoa > Chordata > Mammalia > Primates > Pitheciidae > Plecturocebus > Plecturocebus donacophilus. The sequence continues at coordinate 21,455 of PVKP010035964.1, read as the reverse complement.
GGAGATGTAGTCAGAGACAGGGCAGGCACCAATCAAATGGGTCCTTATAACCATCATAGCTAATGTTTACATAGCACTTACTCTGCAGCAGATGCTATTCCAAGTAATTTTTATGTGTTAGTTATTTAATCATTACACAATCCTATAATTAAATATTATTATTATTCCTACTTTGCAGATGAGGGCACTGAAGCCCAGAGAGGCTGCATAACGTTTTCAAGGAGATCTAGTTGGTAAGGGGTGGAACTTAGGTTTGAACCCAGGCAATTTGGCTTCAGAGTCTGGGTTCATAACCACTTTGTCATAGGACCATCTTCTGATTAGATGTTATTTTAAGATCAACAAGCTATCATTGAAAGGCTTTAAGCCAGGGTGAAAGGACTTGTTTTATATTTTGAGATGATCATCCTACCTGCTATATGGAGCAAAAGTGGACGCAGAGAAACCAGTTGGAGGCCGTTATGGGACTCCAGCTGAGAAAATCGTGTTGTGGATGAGGGAGCTGGAGGTGAAAGAGACAGAAATAGACACTGTTGGGATACCTTTTTGAAGCAGAGCTGTAGGGGTTTGCTAACACCTTGGCTGTGGAGGTGAGGAACCCAGGTGCACTGCCAGGTTTTCGACTTGAGCAACTTGTTGAATGGAAAAGACATCTAGTGAGCTGGGGAAGAACAGGGTGTAGAGGAGATACATGTTGGGTATTTGAATGTCTAGCGTCCATTTCCCTAACAGCACCCCCATTTCTTGTTAGGGAACACCTCTTTCTTGTGAGTTATAGTCAAGCCAAGAGGCCATACATGACTGAGACAGTCCAATCAGGTAATCCTTTCCTGGAATGTGAATCTGAAACAGGACAAAATTCAGCCCCTCCAGGTGCAGCCTCCTAACAAGCTTTTTCCTTTGCAAGGCAGTTGCTGTGCTTCCTAGTTCCAAGTCCAGGACTCCAGCCTGCCATCAATTCTGCAAGTCCCAAAGCCTTCCGGCACATTCTGCCTGCCTAAGTTAGCCAGTGCCAGTTCTTCTTGCTTGTAAGCAAAGAAAATACAGGCTGAGGATAGGATAGGGTAGGGGTGTGGTGCTCATAATCAAGAGACACATTTTGGATAGGGTAAGTGTATTGGTCTGTTTCCATGCTTCTAGTAAAGGTATACCCGAGGCTGGGAAGAAAAAGAAGTTTCCCCGGACTTAGTTCTACACGGCTGGAGGCCTCAGAATCACGGCGGGAGGTGAAAGGCACTTCTTACATGGTGGCGGCAAGAGAAAAATGAGGAAGATGCAAAAGTGAAAACTGATAAAACCATCAGATCTCGTGAAATTTATTCACTACCATGAGAACCATATGAGGGAAACCACTCCCATGATTCACATTATCTCCCACTGGATCCCTCCCACAACATGTGGCAATTATGGGATTATAAATCAAGATGAGATTTGGGTTGGGACATAGAGCCAAACCATATCAGCAAGATTAAGATGCACATCAGATGAGTCAAGGAAGCTGTTTGACCTCAGGGGTGAGGTCTGGATCAGAAAGAAACAAATTTTATGAGAAAATATAAATAAAATCTTTCGCTAAAAAGATCCTGATTTTCTTTTTCTTTTTTGAGACAGAGTCTTGCTTTGTTGCCCAAGCTGGAGTGCAGTTGCATGATCTCGGCTCACTGTAACCTCCGCCTCCCAGGTTCAAGCAATTCTTCTGCCTTAGCCTCCCAAGCAGCTGGGACTACAGGTGTATGCCACCACACCTGGCTAAATTTTTGTATTTTTAGGGGACACGGGGTTTCACCATATTGGCCAGGCTGGTCTCGAACTCTTGACCTTGTGATCTGCCTGCCTTGGCTTCCCAAAGTGCTGAGATTACAGGCGTGAGCCACTGCACCCAGTTGGACCCTGATTTTCTTTTGAAGAAATATCTCTCCTTCTTGGCTGACGTGCTGTTAATCAAAGTTCCAGAATCTCCTCTGGCCAGGGAGTGAGAAGTCTCAGTCCTGAACACTCAGCACAAGCCATTTACTCCGTGATAGTGATTATTCCAGGTTATGCAGATAAGCCAGATCATTTCAATAAGAATTAGCCAAAGGACTGTTGGTGGAATAATCAGGAAGGAAAAGTTGTTCTTTACAACAGAATTGCTAAACTGGTACAAGAAAGCTTGGAGCTACCAGGGCTTTTTTTTTTTCTAATCACCTTGGGACTATAGCCTAATGTGAATGAGGCCAACCTGAGAGAAAAATAGATCCAAGTAACAGAGGGAGAGAGGTCATGTGGTGATGCAGCACTGAAGCCCATGAGGCTGTCAGTCTTGGAGCAGACATCACAATTATGTGAATCAATGAATTCCCATTTTTGCTTCAGATTTGAGTTAGTTTTCATTACTTGTGACCAAGTGGGTTCTGACAAGTACAAATTGCATTTAAATGAGTAAGATCACACGGGAGGAAAATGTAGATAGGACTGAGCGGCAAAACACTAATAATTAAAGCTCTAGCAGAGGAGGAGCCAGCATTTTGGTTAAATTGTTTTTTGTCTTTGATGACAAATGGGTCCAGACAGATAATGTAATTTATTGTATTGCTGAAAGAGAATCTGTTGGCAGAGTATTGCAAATTTTGTTTAACTGTGTGATAGGTACAAAAAGGGCCTTATGTTTGCAAATTTCCAAAATAAAGAATTTGCTTGTGGTTTAATGTTGGCACACCATTCTTGTGTTCAAAAGTCGGTCCTTCATTGCTGGAGAGCACCATTGCTGCTGAGTCATGCTGAGTCATGCCATCCAAGACAGCTATGGCTACCTGCCTTGTCTTGGCACCCAGCATTCTGAGATGCTGGAATTCAGTGATTCTGGCAAAGACAAGTCAGACGTGTGGACTGTTGATAAATATGCACCAGGCCTTTGTGGCTTGACTGCTCAAAGTCAGGGAGGAGTTTGGACTGGGTCTTTGCTGGCCCCTGAATTCATTTTGAATGAGGCAGGTTGGTGTGTGCTAACTAGGGTCCCTATTCCTAACAGTAGCCAGACCTGCATCACTGGCTCCAGAAAGGATTGTTCTGGCTCCCATGTCAAAAGTGGTTCTGCACAAAACTGATATTTTGAGCAAATTGCACAGAGTTGTGCACAGTGGAATGGTGAGTTTTGCCCAATAGGGAATGTTGAGACAGCCAAATGGTGGCTCTGAAGTGAGTGCCAGGAAGCCAGTCTCAGGGGTGGGAGCAGAGTCATCATAGAAATGGACGAATGGCAGGGACTGCAGAAACAGTCAAGTAAGAGTCTGCAATTAGAGGAGAGAGTTTGCCCTTTTAGCCAGACACAAGAAGACAAAGGGAAACTCTTCCTTTTGCCACACAGGAAACAAAATGTGGATTTCCTGTTGTCTTATTCTGGGTCAATAGGCTCTGAGAAGCAGTCAGAGCTCCAGCCAGCCCATGCTTTGAATAACTATCATCATTGACTCTGTGAACACAAGGCTCTTTGATAAACAGCCTAATGATGCTCTTAAGTACTCAGGCACTGGAGCCAGACTGCCTGGATTTCTATCCTGGGCTTATCACTTCCATCCTTAAGGTTCCTGTGCCTCAGTTTCCTCAACTATAAAATGAGGCCAACAATGAACATAGGAAGCATTACGTTAAGTGAAATAAGCCAAACACAAAAGGACCAGTACCGCATGATTCCACTTATACGAGGTGCCTATAACAGGCAAATTCCCATAGATGGAAAGTGGAATAGAGGTTACCAGGGGCTGAGGGGAGTATGGGAAGAATGGAGTTATTGTTTAATGAGTATAGAGTTTCTGTTTGGGGTGTGGAGAAAGTTCTGGCAGTGGATACTGGTGAATGCATTTAATGGCACTGAACTATAGACTTCAAACTGGATAAAATGGTAAATTTTGTGTTGTATATATTTTACCACCATTTTCAAAGTAAGTTTGTTGCTACAAACATAATATTGAGCAAATAAGTCATAGACAAAATAATTAGTGCTGTGTGACTTCAGTACATAAAGTACAAAAATGGCAGATACCCTCACTGGTGTTGGATATTAGGATAGTGTAACTGCCCGAGGGGCTCTTCCAGCCCACTGCACAAAGAAAAACTATGGCATTGTAGTAAAGAAAGAGTTTTATAGACACAAGGACAGCCATGCCACATGGGAGACAAATTTAGTATTGAAATCATTCTCCTCCAAAGCTCCTAGGTTAGGAGTTTTTCAAAGGCAGCTTTGGGGAAGTGATGGGGGGTAGCTAGGCCTGTTGCTGATTGGTTGGGGCAGAGATGAAATCATAGGGGGTCAAAACTGTCCTCCTGTGCACTGAATTGCTTCTGGGTAGGGCCACAGGAGTGGGGTTGGGGGTTCCAGGCAGAGCCATCAGGTCAAGGTGAAGCCATGGGTGTCAGACATGCAAAAAAGAACCTGAAAAAATATCTCGAAAAGCCAACCTACAACAGTGATGTTATCTGCAGGAATCACTGGGGAAGCTGCATCCCTGGTCACCTCTGGAATAAGGACTAACAATCCTTCATGTCTATACCTTCCAAGAATCAGGCTCTTCTCCTTACACTAGCCTGGAGGCCTCCCCTTAGCTTTACAAAAGCAATTGAGTTTGAGCAAAGGCCTACTATCATTTCAACTAACACAAATGTCTCTCAAAGTCAGCTCAGCCCCAAAGCCCAGGAATAATTAAGGGAAAGGCAAGATAGGGGTTGGGGGGGTAGCTCAGCTCACTGTTATAATTTTTTCTCACTGATACAATTTTTGCAAAGGCGATTTCAGTATTGGTGTTGGATATGAACACCACTGAGGGTGGTGGAGACTGGAAAGGGAGTCTCAAGTGGTTGGTCATGTTTTCTTTCTTGATCTGCGGGCTGATTGCCTGAGTGTGTTGCCTTTGTGAAAATTATTGATCTGTCATTTATGTGTGCACTTTATATATGTTAGACTTCAAGGAAAAGCACCCCTCCACCTCTACAAAGGACAATAGTATCCTCCTCAGAGGACTATTTTAGTATTCAGTGAATTAATACAGATAACAAACTTAGAACAGTACCTGGCATCTAGGGGATTCCTAAGTCTTTTCTAGCAGTATTATAAAACCAAAGAAAAGCTTTCTGGAGGAAAGCTTTGTGGATTTACCTCTGCAATTGAGATGCCAATCATTCCCTTCTTATCTACACTCCTTGTGCTTTGAGATACTTTGTATTAGCTCTTCCAAATTTCCCTCCCTGCCACCACCACCAAAGAACCCAGCCCCAGCTTTTGTTAGACAGTTAGGCAGATATAAGCAGGGAAGGAGAGGGGGAACCCCTTACCCCAGAAATGTCAGGCAACCATCAGGTGATGGTTGGGAGGTTGTTAAACAGGCTCACTAAAATAATAATTGGCCTCAGCTGGCACCAGGGAAAGCTAGTCTAACAATAGGCAGAAAACACCTGAAGCTGGTGATTAGCAGCTCCCGGATAAGATCTCAGGAGTTGGATGAGCAGGCTCAAGCATGTGCATTAAGATGCAAAACGGTAGAGTTTAACTGGTTTATGACCTTCCTCTAGTAACCTCAACTTGTAAAGGGAAAATGCCTCAAGTGAACTTGAGCATAACTTCAGTAAACACACGGTCCATGCGGTCCTTCCCAAGTGCAGGCAGGCCATTGTGCATGAGGATAGCCCACTCCAAGGGAAGAATCAAGGGAGGAGAAACAGAAACTCGGGAACCGTGACAATGGATAAAACCCCAAGTCAAGGATCAAACAGGGCACTTGGATCTCTCAAGGCACCCACTTGGTCCTCTTCCAAGTGTACTCTGCTTCCTTTCCTTCCTGTGCTAAAACTTTTTAATAAACTTTTACTTTTGCTCTAAAACTTGTCTCTCACTACCTTATGTCCCTTGGCTGAATTCTTTCCTCCGAGGAGGCGAGGATCAAGTGCTGCAGACCTGTCAGATTCACTGCTGATAACACCTTCATTAAATGTTGCAGGTCCTGTCCAGCAGGCCTCTCCACTTGGCTGTCTCTTCCCCAAGTTCTGGTAACTGCCTCTTTGGGCCCAGGAGTAATAGTGGTGCCCTGCAGTTACCCCCAGGGATACTATACTACTATCTTGTGGCTTTCTTATGCCCAGACCTTTATAAATCACTTCTTATTAAAAATTTTCTCCAGATTTCCCAATTTCGGTGTATTATTAACTTCTGGGACCCTGACTCATATCTACCCCCTTAGCAAATCTATGGAAAGCAGCCATGTAGGCTACAGGACCTCGATCAATCAGATCACTGTTGACTAGGGCAGACACAAGCCACTGATCGTGCTGAACCAATCAGAGTCACAGAAGCAGAGTGATTGAACCAGTGGAGAACTGCACACTATAAGATCATGCAGAGGTGGAGCCAAGGTTGGTGCCGTGGCAGCCCAAAGGCACCAGCAAACTGAAGCTACTGCAGAGCAGCTGAAAAAATTGGTCTGTGGGGAAAAAGGAACACATGCAAAGTATCATTCATTCGTATTTTAAATGCATTAATATACTAAAAAATGTGTTCTAACATACACAGTCAAATGTAAAAATCATCTAATGTGGTTTTCCCAGTTATTAAACTGTATCTTTTGGGGGGCAGGGTGGGTGGAATGGAGTTTTGCTCTTATCAGCCAGGCTGGAGTGCAGGTGCGATCTCAACTCACTGCAACCTCCACCTCATGGGTTCAAGCCATTCTCCTGCCTCAGCTTCCTGAGTAGCTGAAATTACAGGGGCACACCACCACACCTAGCTAATTTTTGTATTTTTAGTAGAAACAGCATTTTACCATGCTGTCCAGGCTGCTCTCGAACTCCTAACCTCAGGTGATCCACCTGCCTCAGCCTCCCAAAGTGCTGAGATTACAGGCATGAGCTGCCACACTCGGCCCAACTGTATCTTTTTGTTCTGAGATGGAGTTTCACTCTTGTTGCCCAGGCTAGAGTGCAATGGCATGATCTCGGTTCACTGAAACCTCTGCCTCCCGGGTTCAAGCAATTCTTGTGCCTCAGCCTCCCGAATAGCTGGGATTACCGTCATGTGCCACCACGCTTGGCTAATAGCTGTATCTTTTTTTTAAGAGACAGGATCTTACTTTGTAACTCAGGCTGGGATGCCATCATAGCTCACTGCAGCCTTGAACTCCTGGGCTCAAGCCACCCTCTTGCCATAGCCTTCCCAGTTGTTAGGACTACAGGTGCACATCACCATGTCTGGCTAATTTTTTAATTTTTCATAGAGATGGGGGTCTCACTATGTTCTCAGACTGGTCTAGAACTCCTGGCCTCAAGTGATCCTCCTCCCTTGGCCTCCACAAATTACTAGGATTACAGGCATGAACCACCATGCCTGGCCTTGAACAGTATCTTTAAAGCCCCTGAAATGTTGTTCCTACCACAGTAACATAAATGAGATTATGTCTAAAATTTAACTGTAAGAAATGCAAGAATGCTACTCATTATGAAATCCTGTTAATATATGTGTGTTGGAGTGGATAAGGTAAAGAATGATTGATGCTACTTAATAAATTGTGGTTATCCATTAGTAAATTTTGAAATCAATTTAAATTACTAATGAAATGTAACAAAATAGAAAACATCAGGATTCATCATGCTTCTAAGAGTAAATATTGACTTGAAAAACTTATTTCAGCGATACATATACTGGGTCAAGTGTAAAATGTATTTCCACAGGGTCAAAAAAGTTTTTAAAATTCTGGTTAACTGTTGTTAAAATATGCAGTTCAGAAATTACTCTGATATACTATCAGTATGGGAGTAACACAGGAAGAAAACACAATAGAGTTATTATAAATAATCTTACTAACATCTATGGGAATCATGTATTTTGAGCCTTAATATATTCTTCCATGGATGGTTTTAAGTTGGAGGTGGTCATCAAGCTACCATTTCACCATCATCCTCTCACTTTTCTTTTTTTACAAACTGGAAAAGAGCAATGATAGTGCTGTCATCATGTAGGTATCTCCCCAGAGCTTGAAACCCCATATGCACTAGATAAATGTTTGATACATTTCTAGAAAATGGTCTTTTCACAAAGCCATTGTGTCTACATCAGAATCAATGATATGAATAATGTATTTCAAACTTCCATGTATGCACTGCTATAATCAAACTTCATACGGTCACTGGAATACCCCATTGACAGTGGTTTTATATCAAAAATTTTTCAAAGACTACATTTTAAAAAATGAGTTATTATTACATTATTCTTTATATTCTTTTTCATTGGCGTTTTGATTTAGATGTAATAATGTTGATGCTAATACAGGGTCAGTAATAAACTCTACTAGCTGTAGTGAGTTGAATTGTGCCTCCCAAAAGATATGTCCATCCGAAACCTCAGAATCTGATCTTATTTGAATACAAGTCTTTGCAGATGTCATTAAGATAAGGGTCTTAAGATCATCCTGGATTGAGGTGGGACCTAAATCCAATGGGAAATGTCCTTCCAAGAAAGAGCAAAGAAGAAACAGAGGCACAAAGAGAGAATGGCAAGGGTTGCTGGGACAAAAAATACAGAATGGCAAGGGTTGCTGGGAGCCACCAGAATCCAGGAGAGAGGCATGAGACGGAATCTCACTCAGAAGCTTCAGAGGGAACATGGCCCTGGCAAGATCTTGATTTTGAATTTGTGGCCTTCAGAACTTAGAAGAAATTTCTGTTGTGTTAAAACACCAACTTTGAGGTAATTTGTTAACAGCAGCTCTAGGAAACTAATATACCAGCTGAATAATTTACTGATGGTTTAAAGGTCACACCAATTACAGATTTAGTTTTCCTGGCCTTTGCCTGACCTACATCTTTCACTTAGAGAATGCTGGTAAGAGTTTATTCCGAAGTAGTGTTGGATTCCAATAGACAATTAAACACACAAGGTCACATGGCAACTGCCTTTCACAGGAATGTAAACTAGACCATTGCTATGGTTTGAATGTTTGTGTCTCCTACAAAGTTCATGTCGGAATTGAATCCCCAGTGCAGTTGTAGTAAGAGACAGGACTTTTAGGAGGTAATTAGGTTATGAAGACTCTGCCCTCATGAATAGAATTAATGCTCTTATACAAGGGCTTGACAGCCTGTGCAATATAGGGAGACCCCATCTCTACAAAAAATTTAAAAATTGGCCAGGTGTGGTGGTGCATACCTGTAGTCCCAGCTACTCTGGAGGCTGAAGTGGGAGGATCACTTGAGCCTGGGAGGTTGAGGATGCAGTGAGCTGTGATCGTACCATTGCACCCCAACCTGGGTGACATAGTAATACCCTGTCTGAAAATGACATAAAGTAAATAAAAGAGCTTAACAGAGTCCACTTGGCCCTTTTTGCCCTTCCACCATGTGAGGACACCACAAGAAGACCCCCATAAGGCACAGGCCTTCACCAAACTCAGTTACTGGTTCATTGCTCTTGGACTTCCCAGCCTCTAGAATGGTAAGGAAGAAATTCTGTTGTTAATATATTATTCAATCTAAGATGTTTTATTAGAGCAGCAAGAACAGACTAAGACAACCATTCCTCAGATTTTCTCTTACTCCTCAAAAGTCAAATATGTCCATGGTTAAAACTGAAGAAAATGGATTTTCATTCAAACTGAAAGTGACAATAACGAAGTGATCAGGAACATGGGTTAGAGTCAGACAGTTCTGGATTGAAATCCTGGCTCCAATTCTTGACTAAGCGAGTGAACTTGGACAAATTACTGAAACTCTGGGCTTCTCTTTGCTCACTTATAAAACAAGAATTATTAAACTCCTTCAAATACTGCCAGACAATTTAATAAGGAAAACACCATCTTGACAAAGTCTTAGTGTTACCTCAGAAAACAGAAGTCAGTGGTGGATATTTATAGTTTTGAGATCTGGGTTCAAGTAACCTTAAGAGTCTTTCAAGAAGGGAACTGACTGGAATTGGGCTAAGCTCATGATGTAACCTTAGCCCAAGATGGATGAAAGGAGGATCTTAAAGCAAGTGTTGAGTGAACTATGGCTTGATGAGAGTGAGCAATTTGCTTAGGGGGAGCAGATTGTTATGTCAGATAAACTTATGAGCCAGAATTTCCTGACACAAACAGAGAAGTTATTTGTAGGCTTACAGTCTTATCTATTCTAGGAAAAGATTTCAGAACAAGTAACTTAAGTCATATTGACACAGGTGGTCTAAGTCCAAATAGCAATGTCTTGTTGATGGCAATTGTCACAGTTCTCAAGAGAATGAGCTCTACTTTTTGTGGTTGTTGTCAGGAGTAAATGACATTATGGTTCTATAGTCTCTGCCACACAGCAGGGACTAAATAAGATATTATTATTATCCCTTTTAAGATATTTTGAAAGACTAAACAAATGTAATAGGAAATTTTGATATCTCTCAAATTTTTATTGCTTTTCATAAGTAATAAGCAAAGTAAATGGCTTTCAGCTTCCCTGGAGTTTGGGAACTACTAAGTTACTAAGGTTATGGTAGAATTTGCACTTATTGAGAAAAAAAAGTCAGGGGACAAAAGGAAAAAAAAACAACTGAGGGTTCTTTTTCTTTGCCATGATGCTAGTTGTTTGCATATTTGAATTCCCCCAGAGACTTGGGAGTAATTAACTCTGCATAAGCTGCACATCTTCAGGAAGAAAACAGCTCTTTTAAATGCAGAGAGGTTTCATGAGATGGTGTATCACATGGAAATGCAATACTTTCTGGAGACTCAGGAGTCTCTGTTCATTCACTCGGCATATTCTCAGTTGAATCAGTAAAAATTTTTATAAGAGAAAGCTACATCTCTTCAGTCTCTGAACGTTCAAAGCCCAGAAGAATTTCTTGAGTATTTGTACACTTGAGTGTTTGACTTCAGAATCTTTAGACAGCAGCTGAGACTTATCCTCAGGAACAGAAGGCAACATGGTCAGCTGCCTGTTTGACTCCAAAGGCAGTGCTCATTCAGTGCTTCCACCGCCAGCTCTCTCCACTGACCCCTGCAGCAGCATTCTAAAGACTGCAGGAGGGACCACCCTGGTTTTGCCCTCTTCACTCCAGGGAATCTGAAATTGCTTCACTCAATTTTCCCATCTCTAAAAGTGAGACAAAAAGTGCATGCACTCTTCATGTTTTGATATGTCGTTAAAATAAATAAAATAATCCAAACTATTTAGAAGAAAATTATTAACAAATAATAATTGTATATATTTATGGGGTACAATGTGACATTTTGATACACTGAGGGATGATAAAATCAAGCTAATTAACATATCCAGCACCTCACCTACTTACCTTTCTTTTTCTAGTGAGAACATTTAAAATCTACTCTTGGCAATTTTGAAATATACAGTAAGTTATTATTAACTATGGTCACCATGCTCTGTACTAAAATTTATTCCTCCTAACTCAAACTTTGCACCCTTTGACCAACATCTCCCCTTTCCCCATTCCTACCCTGTACTCCCATCCTTGAGTAACCAACATTCTATTCTGTTCTTCTGTAGGTTCCACTTTTAGATTCCACATGTAAGTGAAATCACGGAGTATTTGTCTTTTGGTGCTTGGCTTATTTCACTTAACATAAGTCCTCCAGGTTTATCTATGACGTTGCAAATAACAGAATTTCTTTTTATTTATTTAATTATTATACTTTAAGTTCTATACATGTGCCATGGTGGTTTGCTGCGTCCATTACCCTGTTATCTACATTAGGTATTTCTCCTAATGCTATCCCTTCTTTATCCCCCCACCTCTTGCTATCCCTCCCCTAGCCCCCACCCCTGAACAGTCCCTGGTGTGTGATGTTCCCCTCCCTGTGTCCATGTGTTCTCATTGTTCAACATCCACTTATGAGTGAGAACATGCAGTGTTTGGTTTTCTGTTCTTGTGTCAGTTTACTGAGAATGATGGTTTCCAGCTTTATCCATGTCCCTGCAAAGGACATAAACTCATCCTTTTTTATGGCTACATAGTATTCCATGGTGTATATGTACTACATTTTCTTTATCCAGTCTATCACTGATGGGCATTTGGGTTGGTTCCAAGTCCTTGCTACTGTGAACAGTGCTGAAATAAACATATATGTGCATGTGTCTTTATAATAGAATGATTTATAATCATTTGGGTATATACCCAGTAATGGGATTGCTGGGTCAAATGGTATTTCTATTTCTAGATCTAGGAATCACCACACTGTCTTCCATAATGGCTGAACTAATTTACACTCCCACCAACAGTGTAAAAGCATTCCTATTTCTCCACATCCTCTCCAGCATCTGTTGTCTCCTGATTTTTTTAATGATCGCCATTCTAACTGGTGTGAGATGGTATCTCAATGTGGTTTTAATTTGCATTTCTCTAATGACTAGTGATGATGAGCTTTTTGTCATATGGTTGTAGACTACATAAACGTCTTCTTTTGAGAAGTACCTGTTCATATCCTTTGCCCACTTTTTGATGGGGTTGTTTGTTTTTTTCTTGTAAATTTGTTTAAGCTCGTTGTAGATTTTGGATATTAGCCTTTGTCACATGGGTAGATTGTAAAAATTTTTTCTCATTCTGTTGGTTGCCAGTTCACTCTAATGATTGTTTCTTTTGCTGTGCAGAAGCTCTTAAGTTTAATTAGACCCCATTTGTCTATTTTGACTTCTGTTGCCATTGTTTTTGGTGTTTTAGTCATGAAGTCCTTGCCCATGCCTATGTCCTGAATGGTATTGCCTAGGTTTTCTTCTAGGGTTTTTATGGTGTTAGGTCTTATGTTTAAATCTTTAATCCATCTGGAGTTAATTTTTGTATAAGGTGTAAGGAAGGGGTCCAGTTTCACCTTTCTTCATACGGCTAGCCAGTTTTACCAACACCATTTATTAAACAGGGAGTCCTTTCCCCATTGCTTGTTTTTGTCAGATGGTTGTAGAATTTCTTTCCTTTTAAAGGGTGTCTAGTATCCCATTGTGTAACCAATTCTTCATAATTCCAAGATATCATTACTATGTGATAATAAAGGCGAGGTATAAAGTAAAGGAAACTGTAGTGGGTCAAACTTACAAGAAAAATGCTGATCTAAACATCTATGCAATACGTAGACTGTGTTTTTAAAAATGCAACAGCATATAATTTCCAAACCTGCCATGGTCTTGGGAACCAAGCAGTATAAAACTTGGCTAGTGACTAGATAAGATGATGTATAACAGACATTTATTTATATGCTTAATTAATCTGAACATTTACCCTACACTGTTATTGGTGTTACTAATTTGTTCAATTCGTTAAAAGAGTTTCCTAAGCAAATGTGACTTTATTTCAGAACCTATTCTGAATCCCAAATATTTTTATATTCTGGCTTGATAACTGAGTGACTAAGAGGTTTTAGAGCCTTACTACTTGGCTTTGTATCCAGGCCTACCACTTTCTGGCTATGTTTACTTAGAGAGATTACATAACCTCTCTGTTACTCAATTTCCTCAATGATAAAATAAAAATAATAATCATGGTCACCTCATGGGGTAGTTAGGAGGACTGAATGTGTTAATTCTAACTAAGTAAAGAACAAAATGCATAGTACGTTACTTCCTATTTGTTTATTTTTCTTGAAATTACCTGTAGGAATTTTACCACGTGACATTTACAGTGACATTGTCCTATAGAAATAATACCATGTGGGAGAAATCTACAGTGGTTTTTGATATAGTTTGGATGTTGTCCCTTTCCAAATCTCATGGGGAAATGTAATCCCCAATGTTAAAGGTAGGGCCTGGTGGGAGGTGATTGGATCATGGGGCGGCTTTCCCCCTTGGCACTATGCTTGCCACAGTGAGTGTTCTTGTGAGATCTTGTCGATTAAAATTGTGTGTCACTCCCACAACTCTTGCTCCTGCTCCTGCCACGTGAGATGTCTCACTCCCCCTTTACCTTCTGCCATGATTGGAAGCTTCCTGAGGCCTCCCCAGAAGCAGAAACCACTATGCTTCCCTATATAACCTGCAGAACCATGAGTCAATTAACCACCTTTTCTTTATAAATTACTCAGTCTCAGGTATTGTTTTATAGCAGTGAATGGACTAACACATTTTATTTCAAATTTATATCCTGTATAGCCTTGCATTATGAAAAGAGCACAGAATAGGAAGTTAGGACATCCTGCTTTGAGGTCTAGCACAGCCATCAACTATGTGATCTTGGGTGAGTCACTTCACCTCTCTGAACCTATTTCCTCAAGAAAAATAAGGAGAGTAGGCTGTCTGCATGATCTCAAGACAACACAATGTGCTGGAATGAGTCTTACAGCAAGAGTTCAAAGTTCAAGTTCTAATTCTAGAACTCGTTGAATGTAAAATTCACAGCAAGTCATATAACCTCTTGGAACCCCAGTTTCTACATCTAGAAAAAGGGGCAGACTAGTATCAGAAATGCTTCACTCTCAGGACTGTGGGGAGCATAAAATTAAATAATGAGAAAAGGTCAACTATAAAGCACTAAATAAAGGTAAGGTAACATTATTAATAAAAATGTCATTTAGTTTAATATTTCTGCTAAATCTTTTTATTTTCCTCTAATCTTTTCCAAGTATTTGTTCTTCTGCAGGTAGAATTCTGTGGGTTGAAACCAGACTATAAAAAAATCTGTTTTTTTTTTTTCTGGCACTCAGACTATCTGCTATAAAGAATGTTTTCCCTTAGTTAAGGTAACAGCTATAAATGTTCAGTTTGCCCCTGAGTCATTATCTGAGTCATGAGTCTGTATGAGTAAGAAATCTAAGAAATACAGAAATTATCTATTTGTCTCCTTTCTTTTCTTTATATAAATATCTCTTTAGATATAACCTAAGAAATAACTTGCCTCTATCTTGGGTTTCTTCATATTTTGAAGAGACTATTATAGGGGAATCGTGTAATGGGATATTATCTCCATTAAGAGTCTGTGCATATAACCTCTACACACACACACACACACACACACACACACACACACACACACTCAACACAACCTTATGCCTCAGACAGATAGGGACTTTCTTGCCACTAGGTCCCTATTAGTGCTGTCCCGTCTTCCTGGAATTCCCGTTCCTCTAATTTCTACCTTTTCAATTATACCGAGAATTCAGGGTTTTGTTATAATCTTAAATTTTCAGTGAGATGGATTGAGTGGTCCTTTGCCCTGTGAATAATCTTTAAGGCCAATATTCCTTTTTTTGCAGATGGTGAATCTGACAGAGGAAGAATTAAATGACTTGTTCAAGGTCACCTTTGAGGAATTTGCAGAAAGTTTAACTTATGTATATTTTCCCCTGTACTCCAGGTATATCTTTTCAAATCATCCTGGTCTGAACCAATGTACACCCCCCTCCTTACCCATCAGGTTCTCCTGTAACACGTATATACATGTTGCCTTGCACTGTCGTTCCTTGTGAATAGATACCTCCCTCCCCAGAGAGTAGGTCTCACAGAAGAGTAACCAACTTATTCTCCAAATGCCTTAGAGCTTTTAGCACTATGTACCCAGCTATCACAAATTTTGCATTTGTCGAATTGAAGTGGGACATCTCAAGGATATTTTTCTGCTGCCTTTCTATGAATGAGCTCAGTTTTGTATGAGTCCACTTTGATTCTCACCTAAAGAAGATCATCTGGAAACACCAAAAGCACCAGTGTAGATGTAAGAGATGGTGAAGACCTGAGGCCTACTGCTGCCTTCTGCCAGCCCTGCAGTTCTGAAAGAATGAGGGCCAATGGGCAATTGGGAGTGACATGTCCTTGACACATTGAGTTAGCTGTGCTCTGAAGGCCCAAAGTGATTTGAAGCATGATTTTAATGACTGTCATTACTTCTGTCATTACTACCAGCCAATAAAAACCAGCATCAGCTTGATGTGATTATCCCTCGGTTGTGCAGTGCCTCTGGACTCCAGCAAGCAACAGAGCATATGGTCTTTGCCAGTCGCATTATTCATCAATGAAGGATAAAATTCACAGTAGCTCCCAGCTTGTCACAGTGGGAAATGGATTTGGGCAAGTCACAGCTTCAATTCAGCTTGGGTCTTTCACAATGCCCTTCATAAAAGTGAAAATGAAACACATGCTGAATGGGATTTTTAGAACAATGAAAATCCTATAATTAGGAAGCAATAGCTAAAATTATATTATCCCTAAGAGCAAACCCTAGTAACAAGTTAATGCAATTACTAATCCAGCTTTTTCAGAGATAGAAGCAAACTGTGCAATTAAATCCTTAGTCTATGTTTTTTCAGGGGCCTAATGAAAGGAAAACAAATGAACTGGATCCCCTTCGTCCACCCTTGCCTCTGCTAAGCCATCAGAGGCCCAGTTTCCCACCTCCCTCTCTCCAATTTCATTTGAAAAATAAAACAGGCCTCCAGCTGTGAAATGGCTTATGGGTTATGCTCTACAACTGTGCACCTGGAATAGAAGGCGTCATTCTTCATGAAGATCACAGCTTCCTATTCACTCGTTAGCCTGCATATCTCATTAACAAAAGATTCGCCATGCACTGACTTGTATGTGACTCTCAGGGTGCACACTATGCACTGACTGTGACCTGTCCCCAAATGAACACAGTACCAGTCTAACATACCACCTTACCTGTGGCTTTTTCCCATTCACACCCAATCCACTACAGACAAATGATCTACCCACGATCTCCCAAACACAGTCTTCACTGTCTGGTCACCACTCCTTTACACGTGGCATTCACTCTGCTTGCAGAGGCATTTTAGAGTGGATATCTAATGAAGGAATTACTCCCAGGCATGCACATAGGAGAGCACTGGTCTGACACACTGATTGACAGTTCACTGCTGCAAAGAGGACACATGAGAAGGCAGCTCAGCTCTTTGATGCTAAGGAAAAAACACAGAACCTCACTTATCTATATGTAATTATAAACTTTAGTATTCATCAGTATCAAGCCAAAATAGTTCCTGTTTGGACACACATTATTAGAAATTAACAACAACATTTAGTAAATGATTGGCCTGTTCTGAACGCAGAATAGCCACCTCTTGAGTGAGCATTTTGATCAATGTAACTCACACATTTCTGGTTCAACAAAGTTACTAGATAAGAAGACCCAAAACAGTCTGTAAATGGGACACAAATTTATGAACAGTTAATTTATATCCAAATACGACAAATTAACCTGTATTTCACTAATGCGCCACCAATCATAAGACATGCCATCATTTAATCTCTCATGAAGAAGTGAAAAAACCCAAATAAACCATGATTTCATGCTTCCTTATTAGAAATTTTCATTTTTTGTTATGCTAAATTTACATAAATACATATTTATTTAAACAACAAGGGACCACAATATGAACATCTATGCCCAAGTTTTTGCATGCCTGGCAACCACTGCCACCCTGGTAATGGTGACTGATACCATCGAGCATAAGATGCATCCTGATTTAAGTTGTTCAATTGTGACACAACGGGCACCTCAGCACTGATGAAATATGGTACCCGCCTGTGTCACGTGAGCTTCTCGTGTAACTAGCAGCCTCTCCTCACTGACACCGGCTCCAGTCCCCAGTAATGAAACTGATCCTGTCTTCCTAGGAGTCTTCTCTTCCTTGGCTTCCCACTTCCCTCACTGGGCTACTCAGTAAGCAGTCAGTTGTTAAGGCTCAAGCCTTTTTGTTTTAATTGTTGTTTTTTCCAAAACTCCTCAACAATTGCAATTGTCACTGTTTCTACTATTATTGCCCTTAGCTTATTTATTTATTTTTTTAAATGTCTTTTGTTTTTAAACAAGAAGGCTGGGTACAATGGCTTATGCCTGTAATCCCAGCATTTTGGGAGGCGCAGGTGGGCAGATCACTTGAGGTCAGGAATTCGAGACCAGCATGGCCAACATGGTGAAACCCTGTCTCTACTAAAAATACAAAAATTAGCCAGGCATGGGGGTGGCGCATGCCTGTAATCCCAGCTACTAGTGGGGCTGAGGCAGGAGAATTGCTTGAATCTGGGAGGTAGAGGTTGCAGTGAGCCAAAATTGTACCACTGCACTCCAGCCTGGGTAACAGAGTGAGACCCTGCCCAAAAAAAACAAAAAACAAAAATTCTCAAGGCTGGGCACGGTGGCTCACACCTGTGATACCAGCACTTTGAGAGGTCAAGGTGGGTGGATCATCCGAGGTCAGGAATTGGAGAGCAGCCTGGCCAACATGGTGACACCCCATCTCTACCAAAAATACAAAAATCAGCTGTGTATGGTGGCACATGCCTGTAATCCCAGTTACTTGGGAGGCTGAGTTAGGAGAATCATTTGACCCTGGGAGGTGGAGGTTGCAGTGAGCCAAGATTGCACCACTGCATTCCAGCCTGGGCACAACAGAGTGAGATTCCATCTAAAAAAAAGAATCAAGAGAATCTTCCCTGTATCAGCTGAAAAACAGTAACTGCCCCTATTCTCACTCAGGAGGACTTTATGTATTTAGAGAATAAAAAGATGTTAATAGTTTAATACCTTTATAATTTTAGTACCAGCTACACAACATGAAATTTACCATTTTAATCATTTTTATTACAACAAAACATTTTTAATTTTTCTGCTACTATCATATACTTTACCTCTGTGCATGTTAGAAATACCATGATACATTGTTATGATTCCCCTCCAACCCCACTGAGGCTTTTAGAGGTCTGCAGTGAGTTGTGGTAGGATAAAAACAGTGATCCAGTGTGCTAGTTCAAAGACTGCCTCTCCTTGGCTTGCAGGAAGCCTCCTAAACCCACCTTTTCTATCAGCCTACATTTCTCCCCCCAGTCTTTTAAAATTCTATTACAGTTGTACAGCAAGATCAAAGGGAACACCTTGTCCCTGGGGCTTTAGCTACTGACTGCAAGAGAAGCACAGAAATGGCTTTAACCCTTTCCCAGGGACATCACTAAGGTTATCCAATCATCTCATGACCACTCAGCCAGAGCGGGTGAGATCACCTTACCACATCCTCTACATGCACAGACACACACACACAGCTTTCAGGCTTACTGTTGCCTTTTTATTTACTTTGTTTCACCTTTGAAGAAGCTGTTAATACTCATGCTAACCTGATTTCACCTGTATAAAAATGTTCAGGGACATGTGGGCATTCTGTGATTTGTCCTGATTCTAAATATCCCTGAGGGTGGTCCTGACCCACATAAAAACAGGTCTGCTTCAGAGCCAGCTTCAAAGCTTCCCTCCCTGACCCCCAAACCTCAGGTAATTGCACTGTCTTCTGGCCAGTGATGTTTCTTAGAGTCTGTTCTTCCTATTCGATATTTATATGCAATGGTGTGCTGGTAAATGTTTAGCACCTGGCTCTGGGGGTGGCGATGGGGGAGTCTGGGTTTGGCAAGTTTGTAGATTCAATTTCTGTGGTGTAAACACTCCCACCATGGCTATTTCAAGCCACCAGCATGATGTCACTGACCACAGTTAGGAAGGGACGCACAGTGACAAACTGTTATGTAGTATTTCCTCCACACAGATATAATAGACATAAATAACTTCAAGATCAGAGATAATAGTGAAAGGTAGTAAAACAACTAGAAAGTGATGAGTTTTAACTATTTCTTACCTTTGTTAATAGTATACTTTAATTATAACTTTATGTAATTTAATTTTTAGTAATGGATGTGTTTAATAACCAGCTCACAAAACGGGAAAACTTAGCAACTGGCTTTTGCAAGCCAGTATGAGGACTCCAGCCTCTAAAAGTAATAAAGTATATGCTATCTTGTATTATTATTTTAAATCTTTTATGTCCCCAACTAAATTATACACTTCAGATTATGAAGTTATGTCTTAAATACTTCTTTTCATTTACCATGCTACAAAACACAAATAGGTAGTTAACTTCTTTTTTTTTTTTTTAATTGGATCTTGCTCTATTGCCCAGGCTGGAGTGCAGTGGCATGATCTTGGCTCACTACAAGCTCCACCTCCCAGTTTCAAGCAATCTTCCTGCCTCAGCCCACTTGTAGCTGGTATGACAGGCACGTGCCACCATGCTCGGCTAATTTTTGTATTTTTAGTAGAGACGGGGTTTCACCATGTTGGCCAGGCTGGTCTCGAACTCCTGAACTCAGGTGAACCACCTGCCTCGACCTCCCAAAGTGCTGGGATTACAAGCATGAGCCACTGCATCTGGCTGGTAATTAACCTCTAACATTCATAAGGTTTACTCATTGTAAATATTTTTGAGAGGCCACTAAAATTCACCAACAAGAAAATGTAGACTGGGCCCCAAATCTGACCCTTCCTGAATCACATCTTCAACCTAGAAAGTTTACGCACTAAAAAAAATTTATAAGAAAAGATATATTGGCCAAGTGAGATGGCTCACCCCTCTAATCCCAGCACTTGGGAGGCTGAGGTTGGTGGATTGCTTGAGCCTAGGAGTTTGTGAACCGTCTGGGCAACATGGCAAAACCCTGTCTTTACTAAAAATCAGTGAAAAAAAATAAGATATATTACTGACAGTGTAGTTGAATCATTTCTGCTACCAACTATGAGAATGTCTACCATTAACAGTAGCAGTGACCAGCTTTGCCATCAATGCTGTTAGGAACACAGATCAACTTTCAACCCCAACAAGCAAGCAAGCCAACTCCTATGATTGCTGAAGGGAAGACTCTAAAAGAGAGATAATTCTTGGAGCTGGGAGCTCCCTGGTGGGTAAACAAACTGAGAAACTTAATTAACCAAACTTGCAAGAATAATCAATCTCTTTACAATTTACAGTTAAAAAGAACTGGCATTTAACCCAAAATGTCAACTTATTACCAAGGAGATACTATCATTATCCCCATTGATGGAATAGCTTCCCAGTAACAATGATATTGGTATTCATTAACCAGAATTCTTCCTTCCCAGAAACAAGGAATCAGATTAGCAATGAGAAGAGTATCTGGTGACTATCAAGCCAGTACATGGAGAATTGAAAGGTCTTGAAAGACATAGCCTCCAGATATGAACAATCCAAACTGTATCTCTTCCACAATGGTGTGTATCTATTTGGTACAAAAGTAATAGTGGTTTTTGCCATTAAAAGCAATGGCAAAAACAGCAATTTCTTTTGTACCAAGCTAATATCTAATCCCCAGACTATTAATATCTACCAAAGTGTGTCTGCCATCTATGAAAAGTACTGGTAAAGTCTGTGAAGATTCCTACTGTATGTCAACCAAAGGCACTATTATCTCATGCCAGAGAAATTACAAGTAAATACTAGTAGTAGTAACTAGTATTAGTATAGTGTAGTGTATTAATATATAGTATTAGTATAGTGTAGTGTATTAGTGTATAGTATTAGTATTAGTATAGTGTAGTGTATTAGTGTATAGTATTAGTATTAGTATAGTGTAGTGTATTAGTGTATAGTATTAGTATTAGTATAATGTAGTGTATTAGTGTATAGTATTAGTATAGTATAGAGTATTAGTGTATAGTATTAGTATTTGTATAGTGTTGT